>JAHKKF010522043.1:0-26085 GCA_019740295.1 Labeo calbasu
ATCTTCAGAAATGTTTCAGTGTTATTTTCTGGTTCCTCTTACCTCCATATAATGCATATTAAAGTAGTTTTTATAAGTACAGCTGCTTTGTTTACAGTGGTGACCAAGAAAACGTTATATCGCTGCTGTTCTATAACCGCCACCTGCTGTTAGAGAGTAATTTTGCATTTTCTTTCAGTCTGTCTGCTGTTTTTGATTTGTGCACGTCTTATGTAGTGTAATTTCACAAATCCAAAGTCAGAACATTATGTTTTTGCTTTAAATCTTGAACTTACAAATTTAAAACAACTGCTATGTAGCACTTCCGTCTGTTGAAAAAAAAAAAAAACATTTCCTGTTGTACTACATATCAAATGGTGACCTCAAAACCAAAGTACAGTTGAGGTCATAAGTTTAGATACACCTTGCAGAATCTGCAAAATGTTAATTATTTGACCAAAAAAGGAAGGATAAAAATGACCCCATCCAAAAGTTTACATACGCTTGATTCTTACTGTGTTATTAGCTGAATGATACACAGCTATGTTTTTTTTGTTGTTGTTGTTTAGTGATAGTTGTTCACGAGTCCCTTGTTTGTCCTGAGCAGTTAAACTGCCTGCTGCGCTTCAGGAAAAAATCCTTTTTGAGCATTGTATTTGAACCCTTTCCAACAATGACTGTATGATTTTGAGATCCATCTTTTCACACTGAGGACAACTGATGGACTCATATAATAATTACAGAAGGTTCAAACACTCACTGATGCTTCAGTAGGAAAAAAGAATGATTAAGAGGCAGGGGTGAAAACTTTTGAACAAAATGAAGATGTGTACATAAATATCATTTTTTTTTATTTAGCTCCCAAGCTCTTAATGCATTGGGTTTCCTTCTGGAGCGAGTATTTGAACTGTCTGTAATAACTGCATACGAGTCCCTCAGTTGTCCTCAGTGGGAAAAGATGTGAACAGCTGTAGATCACTTAGGTAACAGCACAGTATTAAGAATCAAGCATATATGTAAACTTTCAAACAGGGTCATTTTTATAAATTCAACTATTATTTTCTCTTGTGGACGTCTTTTATGTTAAATATCTTTTTCAGGTCAATACTGAATAAAAAATAACATGCATTTTGTATGATCCCTCTTACTTGGGTAAAATAATAAAAAAAATTCAGATTCTGCAAGGTGCATGTAAACTTTTGACCTCAACTGTATGTAGTGAACCCTGAGCGTTCAATACCTGTGTACCATTACACCCCTACAGCCCAACATAAACAAAAACAAGATGATTGCAAAGACAGATCTATATTATTTTTTCAACATTGAAGAAAGTGCAAGAGTTTTGTTTCATTAGTCACCATTTAACAATAAGTGCTGTAAACAGCAAAACTATCTGTGCTACAATCCAATGTGTGTGATTATGCTAATAAATGAAAAAAAAAAACACTATAAAAAATACTGGAAGATGTGCATAGTGAAGTTAAAAATCGCCGTGCCTGCTCTTCTGTAATATATTAAATGGATTACAGAACTTTAAAACCATGTACCATGTCACATGATTATTATGTGAAAACCATAGTACTGTATTTGAATGGACTAACCGTTCATCTGATGTTATCACTGTACAATGGTATCACTTTGTTACTTTGAAAGAGAGAACAAAGGCACTTCAGAGAGTCAAAATCTTTTTCCCCTCTCTAAAGTCTCTTTCACACTTAAGGCAAACAAGTGCCCTAGTATAGGGCTGTCACGTCTGCTGAAACCTCAGGCTAATGTCTGACCATTAAAAGTCATGAATCGTGCGTTGTTCTGGACAGAAATATGGCTTCAACAGAAGTTCCTCTACAGTGCAGTGCCAGAATAGGCTTAAGATTTATGAACCCTCTAAGTAGGCTGCATAAAAACGTGGTGGTAGAATAGAGATGTTTCATGAGTGCATGCAAAGCCAGTTAGCCATCATACGAAGCATGCCAAATGTGCCTGTGTCTGGATAGTGTTAGCTGGGGGGAACTGCTAGACAAGATGTTCTGCAGATGCTCACATCTCCTTGGAGCTGTAGCTTATATCCGGCACTGATAAGAGCTTTCTTATTTCTCCAGCTGTAGGGTTAGCTCAACAATTCTGATCACGAGAGATGGACGTTCTCACAGAGGCTTTGCAGACGGCAGTCTCCATGGCGATTTGTGACGCACAAGATTTTAGGATGAAAATGATGACCGTCCGCATAATCACAGGAACTATTCATATCGACATTAATTAACGTGCCATGCTGCTTATATTAGTTCTACATACGCTAGAGCTTATCTGTGAGAGGGGCTGTTTGTTTGTGGGTGAAATCATATTTTACAAAGATAATCAGAGACAGCACACTCCGACTTTTTAAGTAACGATATGATCTCTGTCTGTTAACAAAGGCCACTATTAGATATTCCTGGAGCTTAGGGATAAAATTAATGTAGTCAGTGCAGAGATATATCCACACTGTTACGACCTTGAATATAACAAAATGTTCTCAGTGTATTATTGCAAAGGAAACTGTGAGCTGAAGCTGAACTTTTAAAGTTTAAACAGCTTTCACCTAAAATAAAAAATCTTTAAAAAGATCATTTGCCTTAAGAAATAAACCTTTTCAATATCACTACTGCAGCAGTGCTACAACAGGATGATCCAAGTAAGCATAGGGATATGAGATCTGACATGTTTGGGTTTGAGATGGGAAGATTCTGGGTTTAACCCTCTGGCCTTCATGAATAACAGCTGTGTCTTCCCATCTGTCAGTGGCTTCACATGCGTTGGTATATTAGTACTATGGGGACTATAACTGCTCAGTGACCAACATCTGCAGGCGTAGGCATCACAAGATGCTTTGATTTTAATAATAGAGACAAGCTTGAGATTTAATTTTCCACTATTATACAATTGTTTGTTTCAGTACCACTTTACAGTAAGGCTCATTTTTGATAGATAGACTAAAAACTGCATTTTTTAAGTGATGTTTTATCAACAAATTTCGGTAGGAGCACGCACAGATAATTAACACGGCCAATTCATCATCAGCAATCACACTCCCTATCCAGTCAGCACGAGAGAATCCCTACAAATAACCAAAGCAGTTTTACTGTCATTTTTTCTTGTCTCTCAGCACCCCTTCACCACCCCGACTCCTCACCTTCAGCCCATTTCTTCCCCAGGGGGGGAGCGCTTTGGGTTCGGGCTAAAATGCATAGTTCGGACCCCTCACCCCGGGCAGGGGCAGTGCCCCGGGCTCAGGAATGATTACCGAGCAATAGTTTATTTATAAATTAACATTAAAGGATTAACTCGCATTCAGAATAAAAAAAATCTGATAATTTACTCACCTCCATGGTATCCAAGATGTTCATGTCTTTCTTTCTTCTGTCGAAAAGAAAAAAAGGTTTTTAAGAAAAACATTCCAGGACTTTTCTCCATAAAGTGAACTTCAATGGTGCCTAATCGGTTGAAGGTCCATTTTGCAGTTTCAAAGAGCTCTACATGATCCCCATGATCATAAGAGTCTTATCTAGCGAAACAATCTGTCATTTTCTAAGAAAAATACACATTTATATACTTTTTAATCACAAATGCTCATCTTGCGCTAGCTCTGCGATGCACGTCTACGACTTCACACATTACGTAATCATGTAGGAAAGGTCAGGCGCGGTTAGTTCTTCATCTGTGTTATTTGATTCAAAAAGGTAGGCTAGGGCGAAAAACTCTGACCCATTTTCTCCTTCGAAACTTCGAAACTGTCCAACATTGTCATTTCCCCCTTTTTTTTGTAAAGGGCATTTGACTTTCTTTGCACATACACCTTGTAAACACTAGAGGCCAGTTTTACTAAGAGCTTGTGCCAGCGCAAACGTCTTTTGGTGTTAAAATTGTAGTGTCAGATTGTACTAAAGACACGCAGTGAAGAATTAACTCTGAAAAGCCGTGGACACAGTTATTTTTGTCCCTGACCTTATTGCATATGCATTTGTAGGAGTTTCCTTTTCAGACTTTAATGGAATTTAATGGAGTAGAGTATTCAAATGAATAACGCAACACGTTTTATTAATATTTGTGCTTGTCAAACTACTGGCATTTGTGCCATTATTAAACGCCCCAAAAAAGCATGTCTTAAACTATTTTGCGCTTGAAATGGCTGCAATTATTGTTACTAGGTGGAGGCACTCCAGAGAACAGAGAGCGTGTGATAGAAAGGAGAGGGTTTTTTCCACATGTATTAATTTATTTGGAATGCCAGAACACATTATTYGAACATATCCTTTGCAAGGCCAAGTTATTTTAAATTTGCTTCAGGAAATAAAAGACGACTTGGAACCCTCAACTAGRATTCACTCAATACCAGGTCTATCAAACTTTTAGCAAACCTTAATTTTTTCCCCTTCGGTTCGTTTCAACATACTGTGGTTTCTTCATTTTATTCTTAATCATTCTTAATTTGTAACTACGCTAATTTGCACTGCGCTTGGTATACTGCGATTGTAAATGAGATGTTGCGTCTGTATTTTCGCAATTTTTAGTAAATCATCCGCAGAAATTTCCGCTCCTATCTGCGCTGTTTTGGAATTGCACTCTCGCACTAATTTGCCCTGTTTGGTAAAACTGGCCCTAGGTCGGTACGTCCACCTGCGTTCAACGCTTCCAACGTGACTACTTAGGGTGTGAAGCGGAGATGCATGACAAGCATTTTTGTCTGGTCTTCATGAAATATATAGCTGAGTATCATCATAATAATGGTAATAATTTTCCAATGGGCTACATGTAAATGGAAAATAGCAAAGGGCCCAACGCAGATCCTTGCTGTACTCCATACTTTACTGGCGTTAACTTAATAATTCTGTGTTTAAATAAACAAAATAACTGTCAGACAGGAAGGACCTAAACCATTTTTATGGCTGTCCTGAATACCAGTATTATAATGTCATCAACACCTTACGTAGTTATTCTATTGTACGCAGTGTAAACCTGCACAGCTTTAATTAAAAATACAGCATTACTAATACAACATTGCTGTTTTCGTAAAAGACGCTAGTTCTACAATAACAGATGAAGGTTGTCTTTCCAGATGCATGTTTCTTAGGTAACACTTTTGAGATACAATATGTCTGTATTACATTTTCTCTCATACACACACTCAGTCACATACACGCTAAGCAAGGACAGGGAAAACAACAAGATAATGAGAGAGAGAGAGAGAGAGAGAGAGAGAGAGGTCTGGCCTTGTTATGGAAAATCCAAACACAAACAAATGCTTGCCAAGTGCCAGTCTTCATTTTTCATTATGCGGCTAAAAAACACATGATTTCTATGCACAGCGAGTGAGTTTCCTGTAAGCCTTCAGAGGTATTGGGTTTGACGGGTAAGTCCCCATAAAGAGCCAGACCAAGCAGAGAACATGGTGAGACAATGATTTGCTATGAGAAAAACTGAAATTCTTAAGTCAGTAAGTGTCAAAAAGGACCTAGCTGAGTGAAATAATAACAACAGCCAGTTTAGCTGACCATCATCTGGGGTCTCACTTTGTTCCGGAAGCACCAGGGACAAACATTACAGTGCAATAGGAAGACAGAAGAGAGAATTACATTAGATTTCATCAGCGTTGACACACTAATGAATTAGAGCCTAGCTATTTCCTTCTGTACTGAAATATGTTGGCCCAAGCAAATATTTCTAATTATGTTTACGAACAAAAGTGCTCATTATATATTTGTTTACCTTTGTTTGTCTCACGTGGACCATCTTGTGATGTGTATCGAGGGACAGACAAAGAACAGGCTGAAAGAAAATCTAATTTGCGAATATTTGATACATAACCTTATTTGTACACGTCCTTCGCATAGTGATATCAAAAGCTCTGCAGGCTTTTTGACCAAACAAAGAGAAACACGGCCAAATCTTCAGCGGAGAAGTCAATTGAAAATCTCAGAAGAATACTCCCACACACATGCACACAAACAGTGAGGTGAGTCATCTACATACCTTTCCAGACTCCCCTCAGCTGTCTGCCTTCTTGGGCTGTTGTTTCCATGACAACCGCCCAAGACCGTGGTTGGCTGGTCACTGACCCCAAGTCAGCAGAGTCAACCAGACCCCACACTAAATGGCTGAAATTCTACAGCACACTATGCTCAGGCCATGTAGTGGAGCCGTCTCAGCACGTACGGCGTCACTCCCTCACATTCTTATGGGAAGATTCTGCCAGTGTAAGATGTAAACTCCCTTGCCTAAAGACAGACTGTGGTTTAAGTCTAGCAAGCAATGGTGACCATGTATATAAAGAAAAAAGTGACCAAAAAACTAAATATAACTGCAAAAGCAAAACAAAACAAAAAAGCACAAGGACTGCAACAAGTCATTATGAAGTGAAAATAATTTTACAAAGAATTATTATATTATTTACATAAAATGTGTATTCTGTAAAATGCCACTAATGGCCCTGGGAAATGTGTTATAATAGCAATATTTTGCAATTAATTTTTTGTAACAAGGTCCCAAGGTACTAACATTAACTAACAAAGAGCAATCCATCTGTTAAAGTATTAATCTTACTCATCTTTATACATCTTTAAAATATTTATAAATCTTAAAAATGCAACTGGTTATTAGCTCAGCAGCATGAAATAATATTAATAGATACAACTTTTCATTTTAATCATGTCTGTTAGTAAATGTTGAAATTAACAAGATTTATAAAGGCTTATATAATGATTAAATAAATGTACTATCCACATTTTTTTGGTTCAGTGATAGATAGATAGATAGATAGATAGATAGATAGATAGATGGATAGATGGATAGATAGATGGATGTACAGTGCCTTGTTAAAGTATTCATACCTCTTTCATTTTTTACTACCTTAAGTTAAAATGCTTTGAATTACTTTTTTCTCACATCAATCTACACTCCATACACCATAATGGCAAAGCAAAAAAACAGGTTTTTAACATCTTTGCAAATTTATGAAAAATAAAAAAAACTTAAGATTCCATTGCATAAGTATTCAAACCCTTATCTGGGACAGTTTAAATTTAGCTCAGGAGCATTCATATCGCTTGTACTGTAGATGTTAGTACACTTTGAGTTGACAGCTGAAAATGCATATCAGAGCAAAAACCAAGCACTGAGGTGAAAAAAAACTGCTAGTAGAGCTCAGAAACATAATTGCATCAAGCCACACATCTGGAGAAGAGTTCAGAAAAAAAATCTGCTGCATTGAAGGTTCACAGAAGTATGTAGTCTCCATTACCCTTAATGGAAGAAGTTTGAAACAGCCAGGACTCTTCCTAGAGCTGGCCTCCTGGTTTAGCGTCATACGTGGAGATATGATAAACCTACAGAAGGACAAACATCACTGCAACACTCCAACAGTTTGGGCTTTATGGCGGTGTGGCAAGATTCAATCCTCTCCTCAGTAAAGACACATGAAAACACTTGGAATTTGCAAAAAAGCACCTAAAGGACCCTCAGACTGAGAAACAAGATTCTCTGGTCTGATGAACCTCAGTTCCAAGCATCATGTTTGAAGGAAACCAGGCACTGCTCATCACCTGAAGAGTACCATCCCGAAAGTAAAGTGTGCTGGTGGCAGCCTCATGCTGTGGGGCTGTTTTTCAGCAGTAGGGACTGAAGCACTCGTCAAAGTAGAAGAAAAGCTCAATGCACTAAAATATTTAGAAAGCCTTAATAAAAAACACAGTACAAAGCATTCAGAACCTCAAACTGGGCAGAAGGTTCACCTTCCAACAGGACAATGACCCTAAGCACCCAGCAAGAGTGGCTTGTAGACAACTCTGTGAATGTCCTTGAGTGGTCCAGCAGAGCCAGTGCTTGAATGCAATCGAATATTTCAGGAGAAACCTGAAAATGTGCATCTGCCACCATCCAAGCTGACAGAGCTTGAGAGGTAAAGAGGTGAGGAGAAGAATGGCAGATAATTGCCAAATGCTGGTATGCAAAGCTTGTCACATCATACTAAAAAAGACTTAAAAGTAAAGGTGCTTCAGCTAAGTACTGGGTATGAATACTTATGCAATGCACTTATTTCAGGTTTTTTTTTAAAATAAATTTATGAAGTCAAGACAATTCTGTTTTGACATTATGGTGTACAGAGTTTAGATTGATGGGGGGGAAAGTAATTTAAAGTAGTTTAACATAAAGCAGCAACATAAAACGTGAAAACAACAAAGGGGTATGAATACTTTTGCAAGGCACTGTATAGGTGTTTTTGTAGTGTTTAATTTTGGAGCAAATAAATGCTGTCTTGGTGAGCTGAAGACTTAAGTGATTTGTCAACTTATTTCCATCAGTGTCATTTCCAACTGATTTATTGTGGTTAATAACCTGTGATTTTGACAATATATAATAGCTAGTGTTTAATGTATCCTAAATAATCACACAATTTAATAACATTTTCAACCTTTTCACATCATTTACAGTAGCAAAATTAGATACTGATTGGAAATCATAACGAAAATATACATGTGATATTTACTTTAAACTCCTCACCTCAATCTCTAGCTTTTCACTGACACCTTTGTCTCCTTGCTAACAAAGTACACTGATAAAACTTTAGTTGCAGAATTGATTAGTCATGATAAAAATGATGCTGAGATGATGAAGGCATGATAGAAAAAGTTTCCATGACAGTCATAACGTGACTTTCATACAACCTCAAGTTGAAATTTGTTTGAACAAAAATCAGTCCCTGGGACATGAAAGTGCCCATAGATATGATAGATGTTCATTGCACCATTTGTCTTTCATTACAGAGGTTCTAGGTCACAACCAATAACAACTTTTTTCTTTTTTTTAGTCCAACTCCTTCAGGCTATTTGGATCTCTGGCTCCAAACCCACAGACAGCACTTTAATTTTTATTTGGACAATGTGATTTTTGAAGCACTGCTTCATCTGCAGTATGGAATCTATGTCTCAAATGATAGAATGACTACCAGTAGCTGAACATATATGAAGCCATGTTTATACATGTATATCAAGATGTTTACAATAGAAATCAGTGCTCTCCAGATGTAGGAAACATTTTGATCACCTTTTTGTATTGTCTGATGGAATATGACACTCTACAGTCCCAGCAGTGTTCAGTGGCTTCATATCTGGTTTATGTCATGTTCTTTTGCTCACACTGTTTCAGAGTAAACCGGACTTGCTTTGTGCACAGTCATGCTGAAATTAAAAAAAATCCTCCCCAAACTTTTGCAACAAAGTTGAAGGCACACCATACTCTAGAATGTCAATGTATGGTGTCAAAATAAAATGCTGAAACATATCCAAACCTATAAATGATAAAAGTGATGTATTTATTTACTGAACACTAGTTTAGGGTTGATGTGATTAAGATGTTTTTGGTGAGTAATGTGTTTCTATTGTTAATAGTAAAACTAAAACTTATTTTTGTTCATTGAAATAAATCAGAAATAGAGAACTGTGTATAAATTACTAAAACTAAAATGAAAAAGTTAGAATAAACAGCTAAAGTCATGCGTTTACATACAACTTGTAGAATCAGCAAAATGTTAATTATTTTACCAAAATAAGAGGAATCATACAAAATGCATTATTTTTTATTTATAACTCACCTGAATAAGAAATTTCACATAAAAGAAGCTGTGGGTATTTATGTTTATATATGTTTTTTTTTTTTTTTTTTAGTGATAGTTGTTTATGAGTCCCTTGTTTGTCCTGAACAGTTAAACTGCCTGCTGTTTTTCAGAAAAGTCCCACAGATTCTTTGGTTTTTCAGCATTTTTGTGTATTTGAACCCTTTCCAACAATGACTGTATAATTTTGAGATCCATCTTTTCACACTGAGGACAACTATGCAACTATTGCAGAAGGTCCAGCGCTCACTGACGCTCCAGAAGGAAAAACAATGCATTAAGAGCCAGGGGTGTAAACTTTTGAACAGAATAAAGATGTGTAAATTTTTCTCATTTTGCCTAAATATCATATTTTTTTCCATTTAGTACTGCCTTTCAGAAGCTACAGAAGATGCTTACATGTTTCCCAGAAGACAAAATAAGTTGCATTTACCCTGATCTTCAAATTCAAAAAGTTTTCACCCCCAGCTCTTAATGCATTGTTTTTCCTTCTGAAGCATCAGTGAGCGTTTGAACATTCTGTAATAGTTGCATATGAGCCCCTCAGTTGTCCTCAGTGTGAAAAGATGGATCTCAAAAGAATACCGTCATTTTTGGAAAGGGTTCAAATACACAAAAATGCTGAAAAACCAAAGAATCTGTGGGCCCTGAAAGATTTTTCTGAAAAACAGCGGGCAGTTTGATTCAACTGTATATCAAAATGACACAGCACAACAAAATTAAAATAAACACTGAAAATATAAATGAACAGCTATTTTAAAACATGGGCAACTTCTATATGTGGAAATGACTTGGTCAGAAGTGATTTATCAATGCATGTTTGCTGCGGTGTAAACATACAGTAGATGTATGGCAGATACTATCGGCAGTTAAAGCATCAACATAGACAGAGAGAGTGGATACAATGGTAGATGGCTTGGTTAACCAATCTGAAAAAAAAAAAAAAAAAAAAACTGACCTTGTTTAACAACTTACCACAATGGTACACAGGGCTCATTCATGGAAACCATTATGGTCAAATGGAAAGCAACATTGCAGCTTAATGAAATGAGGAAATTAACTGGACAATACATTCACAATACACTATGGGCATATGCACACTTAAAGAATTAAGTGCACACTAATGCATTCTATCACATTTGGGCATGTGATGTTTTGGATATTTTGAGCCCCTGAATATCTTTCCTCTGTGGATAATTTTCTTCTCCTGCTTTGTCAATAAAACATCTAACCAAGTCATTGCTATGTCTTGACTTCAGGCCCAAGTAATTATCCTTCTAATGGAGGCCTCTGCACAAGAGTGTTATCTCCTTCTGCAGCCCTTGGCACGGCCCTTCTCTTATTTTCTCTCTCGAAACGGATAAGAAGAGAACACAGTGTGTTAATGGAAGCCTCAGTGCAGCCCTATTAAAAGGCACCTTTACAATCAAGAGATAGCAAAGAATATTTTAGAGCAATGAGAGAAAATAAATGAGCAATTAAAGATACCAGAGAGGGCTCGAATGTCTGCTGCACTGCACTGTGAACCCTCCACACTCCAAGAACGTGTGAAATGAGCTCTGTGTGGGCTGATACACACTGAATTCACACACACACACACACACATACATTGCTGGGTAAATGAGAAAAGCAATTGTGGCTGAAGCTTTGGCACTCTAATTCTAAATATCAGTGACCCAGCGAGAAAAACAGTCTCGGGTCAACAGAAGACACTGATCCGTAATTCTGACTTGTGACATTTACAAAATGGCAGTGCACTTGACCTGCTCAACACAGCCATTTTAATGCTCACAAACACATTCACATTAATGCACATGGATATGCAGCCACTCCATTCTTCATGTACAAATAACAGCTTCTTTCAAATGATTCTCTGGGTAGTGTGAAAAAACTAGCTCACGCTGCAGTTTTCTAAAACTGGAACGTTACACAACAATGGAAATTGCCTTTGTTTGTTTTATTCATGGTATCACTACCACAAAACCTACAATACTGACCAAAGAGAAAGACTAAACGTCTCCTGGTATTTTAATATATTCCACATTTGTCAGTCTTGAACATTTCTCAATTGATTCCAGTTTTTCAAGACATCTAAATATTCATCCCTTTGTTTTGTACTGCTCAGTTTATGAGATTAAAATCATACAGCTTACAAACAATTTAATAAAGTTTTCATTGCCATTCTATTTACACTGCATTTCTTTATAGAGATTCCTCTTTTTATTTGCTTTTCTTCTGTTTGTGTTTGTGTGTGTGTGTGTGTGTGTGTGTTGTTTCCCTCCCACCACTCATACTAAATCAAGACTGTAGTGGCTCTATTTAAATGTCTGTTCACTGCTCTATCCTCCTACTTTTTGATTTATTTTACTCTATTAAATGGTAGTTTTTCCCCCCCAAAAATCTCTTTATTAATAATAGAGGGTTTGCAATTGCAAAAATTTGGTCAGTTACCCAGATGCGCAGCCATTGTGGCGATACTGTTCTGGTCATTATGCTGTGTAAAACCACGGGAAAAAAAACGTGTAAAAGCTGCTAAATCATATAGAAAAGGACTTAGTAAGCAAGAAAGGGCACAATATTTTGACAAACTGAAGTTAATAGGTGGTAAAGATACATACAAGTATTAATTAAGGTATTACCCTAATATTTTACCTACCTGACCAGAAATGAAAAGATTCTTACCCTGAAAATCCTTGTTCAGTTTGGCCAACTACAAATGCCTTTTGGTTCCCAAAATGACAATAGTTGACCATTTTCAGCAGCAATAATCAGCAAAATATGCAAGTTTTATTCAGTTCAGTGGCATTGTTTATGTTCCATTCCACCAATATAGCCGATTGATGACGCGTCGTGAAAACACCCTATACTGTAGCTATCTGCACAAAGTCAGTTTTAAAGAAACAGTTCACCCAAAAATTTAAATTCTGTCATTAATTACTCACCCTCATGTTGTTCCAAACCTGTAAGACCTACGTTCATCTTCACAATGAAGGAAATCGCGATCACTCTAGATAAATAAACAGAAGATCTGACGACTATGACAATGTATGGTTTATCTTAGCTCTTCTTATTATAATTTTCCTTATAATACAGTTTATAATAGTGCAATGCCTTTATCACTGCTTAGATTACTATGAATACTATGCATGCCTTATTCTGTGTAAACAGCCACATCATCTCATAATAATTTATTTCAAACACTCAACATGTTATAAAGTGAGTTTATGAAGTGAGTGATGTTATTAAATGTGGTATTTTAACGTGCTTTCAGATGTAGCAGCATTTCTACACAGAGCCGTAATTCACTGAGAAGCTACGCAAACAGCTGTCATTATCGCGAACGATTTCTTTCGATTTCATAATCGTGCGATTAAATCGTCTGTGATAATGAATGCGATATAGCGTAGCTTTTCAGTGAACTACTGTGTACTAAAAGCTGCTCCATCTAAAAGCACCTGCTGGAGATTTACTACTGATTACACGGATCGTTTGAAGCCGCATTTGAACTGCATTTTGGAAGTTCAAAATCGGGGCACCATATCAGTTCATTATATGAAGAAAAATGCTGAAATGATTTCCTCAAAAAACACAATTTCTTTACGACTGATGAAAGAAAGACATGAACATCTTGGATGACAAGGGGGTGAGTACATTATATGTGAATCTTCGTTTTGGAAGTGGACTTCTCCTTTAAGAACATACACCTAACAATATGGTTCAGCTTCTTCAGTATGGTTGAATCTTTATCTTTCATGCATGATGGACATTTTAATATTGTGTCCACTGGCTCTATTTTAGTACATGATATGAGAACCACCTTCTCCTTCCAAAAAAGTTCTGCATTCTGCCATACACCTGTCTATGTACGTCATGGAATGACAGCTGGTCTATTATTATGGAGTCATTTTATAATAAAACATATTGAGTCAGAATGTCCCTCCTACACTCTGTGCAGAGCAGGTGCTATACAGTATATAGCTGGTTGTAATTTAATTGGACCTGGACCGGTATCAGTCCCTGCATCCTACCAAAACATGAACAAATGTCTTTAAATTGACATCAACCAATTTTCCTTAAGAAAAGAGTATCTAACATGGCTGGCTAATGTAAAGATATAAAACCACAATGTATCCCTATGAGGAAGAATAAACAGAACATTGTGGGAAAATGAGTGAGAGGAAAAGGTTACAAGATGCTAATGGGAACTAGTTCAGACCACAAACATGAGAATGCAAACAGCATTCAGAAACAAGCTCACACACACTTTTTATGAATGTCCCTATAGGTCAATTGTACTTTCAGCAACCTTTCAATTTTCCACCTATTTTTCTCCGTCCTACAATTTATGAATGTTTCTTTTCTCATTATCACATCTAAATTTTTCTATCTAATTTTGTTCTGCGTTTCATCTTTCCTCTAGAGAGTTAACTCTACAATGAAAACTTGTCCCAAAAGCACTCTTCAACTGATAAACAGACTCAATTTAGAACACTGAGCTTAAACATTTAGCAGAGCATCTGCAAAACCAAAATATATCAACAAAATATGAGAGCATTTAAAATATAGTCTTGTGTAGCCCAAACTTAGACTGACAAAGGAAAAAAAGTCATATTCATTTCACAACATGCGAATCCATTGACCAGAGTTTGTTTTTCCTCATACATCTTGTTTAAAGGGGTTCACAGTGTAGCGTCAACTTTAATTAAATGCACCTGAAACGGCTAATTAAGTCCTTGAGGCTTAATTGAAACCTACAGGCATGTATGTGGTGCGTTAAATTTACCTCGAAGGTCGGATGCCGGAGCTGGGAATGACATCACAGCCAAATAGATAGTGTTCCAGCGGAAAAGTCAGAAAAATATAATTTGAGTACACTCGTTAGCATTAGCAGTGTTAGCAAAAAAAGAGAGCGTTACATTGCATTTTGTAACTGCAGACACTCACGTACAGTACACCACAGCAATGTTCACAGATAGATGGCAGTAATGAGTGTATAACTCACAATAACACGGGAATATAACAGAAGCTTTATAAATATTATAGTATATATTCACCTTTTTTTTCACCTAAGAGTGGGCGCGGTCATTTGTGAATTTTGAGGGTTTGGCTTCCAGTTTCATCTGCATCCAGCTATTTTTAGCTGTACAAAACAGCTTGATTTGCTGCTTGATATTACAGATTGGTGTGTCTTACCATGTTATTTTAATGTATTATTTTAATTATGAACAGACTGGTTTGTAATGCAAACAGTTTTACCATTTACGTTGTTACTCTTCTTACTATTTCCCCATAGCGGCTAATGAACTGGAAATCTCATCCATAAGCTTACTTCTGTGTTAAAGAAAAAGATGGATAACTTCCACTTTTGCTCACGATGAGATAAGCCATCTTGAATTCTCAATTTAGGGTTGAGCGAGGCGGATCAAGTTTCTGAGAAGGAATTCAGACTTGTGTGAGCGTTCCATTTGAAAAACCTGACATGGAGCTCTGAATGTCCTACCTCCGATGACAAATCGAATGCAGCTTTGGTGCAGGGTTGAAACTAAACTCTCTAGGACTGTGGCTCTCAAAGTGAGCTTAGAAGAGTCTAGACCAGTTCACAAACTGTAATAATATTAAAGGAGTAGTTCATATCCAGAACAAAAAAAATTACAGATAATGTACAGATAATAAATGCAGTTTAAATGCAGCTTCAAAGGGCTCTAAAGAATCCCAGCCAAGGAATAAGGGTCTTATCTAGCGAAACGATCGGTTATTTTCTAGTACAATTACAATTTATATACTTTTTAACCTCAAACGCTCGACTTGTCTAGGTCTGGTTGACTCGGTTTTTTTCCGGTTCAATACAGTTAGGGTATGTCAGAAAACTCCCATCGCATTTTCTCTTCCAACTTAAAAATTATCCTACATCGCTGTTTTTTTGTAAAGGCCATTTGACCTTCTTTGCATGTTCACTTTGTAAACACTGGGTTGGTACTTCTTCAGCGATTTAGGACAATTTTGAAGATATGTTCTTCGACATACCCTAACTGTCTTGAACCGGAAAAAAGTTCACGCAGAAATAGACAAGATGAGTGCTTGAGGTTAATATATACACAAGTGTATACACTGTAATTTTTTTTTTAGAAAATAACCAATCGTTTCACTAGATATAAGACCCTTAATCCTCGGCTGGGATCGTTTAGCACCATTTAAAGCTGCATTTAAACTGCATTTTGGAAGTTCAAAATCAGGGGCACCACAGAAGTCCATTATATCCTGAAATGTTTTCCTCAAAAAACATAATTTTTTTACGACTGAAGAAAGAAAGACAAGAACATCTTGGATGGCAAGGGGGTGAGTACATTATCTGTAAATTTTTGTTCTGGAAGTGAACTACTCCTTGAACTAAAGAAAAGATGTGAAAATGATGCAGGACTGTAAGAGTGCTCATATGAGTGGAAATTGTTACTAGTCATTATTTGGAGGTCTTTCAAGACTGTGGCCTGTTTAGAGGCCAAAGCCAAAACCCCATTCATGACTGCTTTTCTAAGGATCAACCACAAGATCACACAAGCTTACCTGTCCATGCTAAACTATACTTAACAAATAAAACATTTAGTGGACAGACAGAAGTAACTGAAATTTTGAGCTTTATGCCACAAAGACAGTCTGGAGAAATTGAGAAAAAAAAAGTGTTGTGTGAAATAGAGTTTGACTTTTGAGCTGTTAACAGTCATTCATCATTGTTTACAGTTTAAGAATAGAGTGTCCTAAATTTCTGTTCATTCCTATGGGAAATCAGTAATGTGTATTTTCCACACAAACAATGCAGATTACATGGATTTCCAGGAATACTCTCTTCACAAAAGGCATAAAAACATTAACAGGAAAGTGATTTCAGATACCAGTGTGGTATTCTTTCATCTACGCAACAATTTCACTGATCTGTGGTAAAGTAATCCACAATTTAACGTGCATTCAGGCTTTCCTGTAATAGATAGTTGGAGAGGCCTTATCTGAGGCATACACACAAAGACCACAATATGCACAGACTCGAGGGTGGGAGGTATTTTCCAAACCATCCTGTATTTTCTCAAACTCCGTTCCCAAGCTAACATGAGCTGCTTCTTGTTTGCGGATACGCTTTGCAAAGGAAAACATAACATCCTCCATTTGGCTGAGAACTCTTATTCTGCTTTAGGGGTTTCGAGGGACAGTCCTAAATCTGCCATGACGGTAAAGAATAAGCTAAATAAATTAAAACTCACTGCACCTCCCATATAAAGACACAGAAGTGCTACCGTGCCCTTAAAAAGGCCATGAGTTATAAACTAGCTGAAGGGAAAGGTAAAAATATACAGGTCTTGAACACAACAGACAGAGAGATTAAATGTCAACGTGAATAAAGAAAAGCAAGGACTAAAATAGGTTATGCTAATAAACAGGAGGCACGGGACAAATACAAACAAACGGTGGCAGGCACCATTATTGAAGACCTTATTCGATTTGTGTGGCCTTTTTTGCTTGGTATCATCTGACCCGGCTAGCTTTTATGTCCCCATATATTAAATTCAATTCCAGGGTTATTTGGGTATATTTAAATCTGCTGAAGAATGATACCAATTGTCCCTGGGTCTCTCAGAGGGAGTCTGTTGACCTCAGCAAGCAGATATAAAGCTCACATTGCATGAATTGAGCGTCAAACTAAGCAAGAGGGCACATCTGAGACTTGGTTGCACGCATGAACGGAATGCTGTGATTTATGGGTGATGTGAACCCTTGCGGCTAGTGCACTAAGGTCATGACTTCCATAACAATTCTGGGAAGAACGCACTGCTGAGGGAAGAGGTATCTGCATGTATGGAAAGGGAAGGAAGAGCACCATCTGTTTGTCAAAATAGCATTTTCTTGTTGTGCAAATAATAAACTTAAGAATGATATCGACAATGAAATGATATCTACAATGATAGGTGAGAATCGTAAAGTCCGCTATAACAATAATGACTAGTGTTGCACGATATACCGGTACTTTTTCGTAGTATCGTTTCATAGTTTCGTAGTATCGGTTCAGTAGTAGTATCATGATATTTTAGTCAGGAATTGTATCGAAGTCAAAATTTTGGTATCGTGACAACACTAACAATGACAGAACGAAATCATTGGAATCACTTTCGGAAAGATTTTGTTTCTGCTTAATGAGCTTGAGTATATTAAAGGGATAGTTTACCCAAAAAATGAAAATTACCTCATGATTTACTCTCCCTCAAGCCTAGGTGTATGACTTTCTTCTTTCACACAAATACAATCTGAGTTATATAAAAAATGCCCTGGCTCTTCCAAGCTTTATGGCAGCTTTTAATGGCATTGGCTGTTGAGATTCAATAGTCCAGTGGAAGTCAAACTGAGTGCATCCATCCATCATAAAAGTGCTCCACGCAGTTAATAAAGGTCTTCTGAAGTGTATTGATGCGTCTGTGTAAGAAAAATACCCATATTTAAAACTTTATAAACTGTTATCTCTAGCTTCCACTGTCATATGTGCGCACATGAGAGAGCGGCGTTCCAGTGAATTACGTAGGACCTAAGCGTAGCGTAATGAGAAGTGAGAAGTGACAGGTGCAGAAGCGAAGAGGAGAGAGCAAAACAAAACACTGGGCAGGAATTAGTAGTACAAAACGAAGATTTATAAAGAAAAATGTAGGAGGATTTTGATATAAGGCAAGAGGAGGCTAATCCTCCTTTACTAAACAAAAGTAACTTTGCTCCTGTAAACAAAACTTAGTTCTCACGAGACTAACAAATTCACTAGCTTACACTATGCCTATGTTATCTTCTGGAACGCCACTCTCTTGTGAATGTGTGTATACAGTTAGTGGAAGCTAGAGATTGCGGTTTATAAAGTTTTAAAGGGCACCTATTATGCAAAATTTAACATAAATCTGTGTTGTCAGTGTGTGTACACAACCACCCTATAATGATAAAAATCCTCCCACTCCTTTTTTTTATTTCCATAAATCATGAGCAGTGTCTCAGAGCTTTCCGATTACAAAATCCGTTAAGTGTGACCAGCTCCACCTACGATAGTTGACTGACACAACCGTATTAGCAGAGGGGTGATTCTATAATACATTTGGTGTCTGAAGTCATTCATTTTTTTTTTTTTTTTCAAATGGTTATATTTTTAATTATTTTAATAATGTTTTACTCATTGTTATGAAATTACAAACGTTACAGTCCATAACAATATGATAATTTTTGCAATAGTGTCTTAAATAGCTGAAAATCACGATTTCTTATTGTCCGAATTGGTCAGTGCATTTTTTCCATCATGTATCATTGTGTAATCAAAATATCTTATTGTACTTTTGTTTTGGTATTGTACTTATTGTACTTTATTCCATTCATTTTATTTATAAAAGCCCTAAAAAGTCATTTGCCTAATTCTACATCATTATTATTTTTTTAAATAACTTTTTTCTTATAACAATGTGTGTCAGTACACTGCTAAGATCTGAAGCACTGAAAAGTCTATGTGCTCTCTTTAAGAAAATATCTAAAAAGTTCTTACACTAAGAGTTATTTTGTAAAGTGTCAAAACTGTTACTACAATATCAAAAGGAAAACAGAATTTCTAATCGATCGACAATGACAAACTCTGCTAGAAACTTAGAGTAACAATGCTGACAATGCAGTAACAAAATTGACAATTCTGTCAGTTCTGTTACTTAAAATGTTAACTCTGTTTATGAAATTGTTGTATAAAATTGATTTATTTTTGCACCCTTATATTATTTAAACAACATTTTTTTTTTACTGGATATTGCATATAAATACATTTTCTGATAAAAAATATTTGAAGTGGACGGTTCTGTGAAGACATAGGTATTTATTTAATGCATAGGTGTGTATAGGTGTAATATTATCTCAGTTTCAAGTGTTGGAATGTAAGGAATGTTTGTCTAATGAAACAAGAAGGATTTTTCCTGTTATGATTTATTGCTATTTCTACACACTGCCTAATTTGTCCGTAACCGAGTTGACAAACAATACCATAACGACTGTTTTTTTTTAATTGAAAGTAAAAAAAAAAGAAGTAACTTGTGTTTGGCAAGCACTGAATTATTAAAATTAAATATGTTTTCAATAAGATACTGAAAAAAAAAAATTCTTCTCAACTTTCTAAAATGCCAAATGTATCTCAATCAATTGTAGAATCACCCAAAGACCCCTGCTCTGAGCGAGCTGCACACAATCCACAATGTTTATCTTAACGCCAGAGCATTTAAAAACACCAAGTAAGAAATGTTGTCTTATTACAGCTATAGAAGTTGTTCAGTCCGGAACAGTGAGTGATTTTCTGCTTTTATTTAGTTTTATTGTTTGGCGTAGACAGTAGTATAGGTACTGTATATTACGCTGATGTCACTTCATACACCAATCTAATATCAACATGCAATTTCTTTCCCGGTCCTTTACCTTCACATACATAACCGCATGTAACTCATGCCTGTTTTTAACGTAAACGTGTGTGTGAAAGAGAACTTATTTTATTACTCACATGGCAGGTGACAGCCGCTTTCTGGTTGTGTACTTCAAATGTATGCATCCAGAAAACCATATATTAGAAATTTAAACTGAAATGGCTTTAAAACGTGTGATTTCAACGTAGGGTTGTGCCGATAGACGATATCGTGTATCGACGATAGTCAAAGATATCGCCTGTTGCTGATGCCTTTGAAGATAGCAAGACGATTATTATTATTATCCGTCAAATATAGACTAGGCGTCTAACTTTAGCGATGCAGTGCAGAGAGCCGCTTCTGGGATGCTTCAGAAACTTGCCGCGAGGTGGCTGTTATAAACCAAGCGGCAACCTCCCGGTCTCCCTCTTGAAGCCAACACGGAAGTGACTAAAACTGCAATTCATCGACTGGCCGCTAGAGACTGGCTGCAAAAGGGAGTCAATCCCATAGACTCCCCATGTTAAAATGCCCAACTTTACAGCAGAAAAAAACATATGTTTACAGCCTGGTACAAAAAGTGGTTTTGGTCTATATAGCTAATTTTGCCTTTCATGTCAACTGTGAGGGGGGTGATTTTTTTTTTTTTTTTTATAACTCATCCATTTAATTTATATTAAGCCTTAAAGTTCTGCATAATTTAGGGCGTGGCCACTTGAGTGACAGGTGGATTGCCGCTGCTGTTACCACCGTCGCGCTAGGCGAGCGTGGTTTCAGCAACCAGCTCCACCCATGGCCCGCCTCTTTGCCCATTTTCGATTATCCGGGAGTGACGTGCAGTGACGCGATTCCAAGATGGCGACGGCTGACTCCCGCCCAATAAGAGCTTCAAAAATGCTCTTCAAAAACCTACGGGTGACGTCACGGACACTACGTCCATATTTTTTTACAGTCTATGGTATAAACACAAAGGCGCGATGAGCGGGAGGGGGTGTTTCGGGTGGGAAAACATGCAATCTGTTTTTGCGTGCGGTTGCTGATGCTCTCGAAAGCGCATAATAGCTTTCTAATGTGTGCTGTTTTTCCGGTTTTACTTTCACTTTTGAAATCCTTTTTGATCCTGTTCAGCAAGGAGGGGAGAGGATGGAGAAGGGGACAAGGGACACAGTAAGTCGTTTTGGGCAAGTTTTAAAGCACCGCAGACGTGTGCAGTTTGAAAGCTAAACCTTAGCACCGCAGATGTGTGCAGTGTAAATAAGGGGTAAAAAATATATTCATCATACAGTTATGTAACTATTGTATTCACTTATGGTATGCATAAACTCACGCTAGGCTATTCAGTGATGATGTTCTTTGATAAAGTAAATGTTCTTTTCTCATTTTCTGTAGCAGCTTTTTAAATAACTAAGGAAATGTAAGCATTAGTAACTTACAATGTTTCAATTAAATTGTTATCATGTTAAACACAAATTAAGTCATATTGAAAACATCAGGCTGGTCTTAGCCTTATGCTGGTGTTGGTTTTACAATGAAACTAAGTAAATTAGCACTATAGTATCGTGTACTGGCGACCTCACAGGCTGACGATAGTACCATATGAAAATTGAGCATATCGCCCAACACTATTTCAACGTGATATACGTGATGATCAAAACCAAACAGACGTTTATTTCTGTCAGAGATCTGAGGTACCAGCTAAAATAGCACAGCCCTGTTCTGAAAAAAAAAAAAGTGGGGCGGGGAGCAGCAGCTTATTTGCATTTAAAGAGACATGCACTAAAACAGCCCGTTTCTGCTTCCACTTAAAATAGGCATTTTCAAAATGATATAATAAATAATCTGTAGGGTATTTTGAGCTGAAACTTTACAGACACATTCTGAGGATTTATATTACATCTTGTAAAAGGGAGCATAATAGGTGCCCTTTAAATATGTCTATTTTTCTTACACAAACACATTATTTCACTTCAGGAGTTCTTTATGACTGAGCCGTGTGGAGTACTTTTTATGTTGGATTTATGCACTTTATTGGACTTATTTATTGAAATCTCAACAGCCATTCACTACAATTATAAAGTTTGGAAGAGCCATGAATTTTTTTTTCAAATATAACTCGAAGTATATTAGTCTGAAAGAAGAAAGTCATATACACCTAGGATGGCTTGAGAGTGATTAACTCATGGTGAACTATCGCTTTAAGTGGCAGACAGCAAAACTGCAGCATGTTTATATTGTATTAAACAGAACTTTATCATCTGTTAGTTGGATGCCAAGATAGTTAACGTTCTTGGTGTGGCAGATCATTACTCTTGTATTGTTCCAAATCTGTATAATTTTCTTTCTTTCATAGTACAAAAAAAGACAATCAGAAGAAACTGACCTTTTTTTCCATGTATTTTTAAAGAATGGGGTCCTTAGCTTTCAGACTTGCTAATAGTTCAAGCTTGTAAGTTTCATTCCATTCCTTCTTTAGCCATAACATGACTTCATGTCAGAAACAGATGGAATTATACTCACTAATGATCATCCCTTCTACTGTGACCTGTTCACTGAGATGAACTCAAGAACAAAATCAGTTCGATTCATTAAATCATTTTGACTTATTTACATACTCTAGGTGAATTGATTAGCCCTTAAGAAAGTGAAAGGAGTAGTTCACTTCCAGAACAAAAACTTGTCATCCCCTTGTCATCCAAGATGTTCATGTCTTTCTCTCTTCAGTCAAACAAATTGTTTTTTTGAAGAAAACATTCCAGGATTTCTCTCCATACAGTAGACGTCAGTGGTGCCCCTGTGTTTGAACTTCCAGAATGCAATTCCAAAATTGCATAAGGGTCTTATCTAGCAAAACCATCGGTTATTTTCTTTTTTAAAAAAAGACAATTTACATACTTTTCATCTCCTTTTTAACCTCATTCATCCTACATCGTTGTTTTACCTTTTTTTTTTTTTTTTTTTGTAAGTGATTTAGGATGATTTTGAAGTTGGAGGAGAAAATGAGATGGAAGTTTTTTTGACATACCTCAACTATCTTGAACCTGAAAAAAACAGGCCTCAACAAGACGAGCGTTTGAGGTTACATTTTCTTTTTACATTTTCATTTTAGAAAATAACCGATGGTTACGCCAGATAAGACCCATATTCTTTTGCTGGGATTGTTTAGATCCCTTTAAAGCTGCATTTAAACTGCATTTTGGAAGTTCAAACTCAGGGGCAACATAGAAGTCCATTATATGGAGATGAATCCTGAAATGTTTTACTCAAAAAACTATTTCTTTACAACCGAAAAAAGACAGACATTAACATCTTCAATGACAAGGGGGTGAGTACATTATTTGTAAATTTTTGTTCTGGAAGTGAACTACTCTTTTTAACCATGGTTTTATTATAGTAGAACTGTAATAACCATGTTTTTTTGGTGCATTGAATACCAGAGTTTTACTACAAACAACATGGTTACGCTATGGTCAGTGTAGCAAAACCATGGTTAATTTGTCGTTACCATTGTTTAACTATAGTAACCATACGTTTTATTTGTAGTAAAACTATGATTAATTTTTTTTAAGGGAATGTAACAGAGCTGACTCAAAGGAATGATTTTTATTTATTTTTTTCCCCCACGCATAGTAATAGGGATAGCCCATTACTGATTTCACCAACATGCTAAGGAGAACCAGGTTACATAAAAGAGAATCGAAAAGAGATTCACACTCCAGTCCAGCAGGTGGCAGATGTGCACCTAGTATGCCGTCCATCATAAAAACACCAGAACAACAACACATTTCCATCACTGGTGATAATGTTTCTTGTATAAATATTGGGTTGTTTTTTGGAGCACTTGGTTATACATGTTTTAAAAGAACAATGAAAAATTCAGAACAAAATGCTGCAAGTAGCTGCTGTTATTCCAACGCTCCACATGCCAATTAAGTACAGTTCGCAGACAAATCTGCACTCTAGAGCTACTGAAAATGAAGTTACAGTTGTAGAAATGGAGACAACTGTGGGAGCAAGTTAATGACAGGAAGCAGAAAGTCTGGAGATGTGCAGCCACTCTTAAATTATCCATATTAGGACTTAAGTATGTATCTGTTTCAGGATGTGAAGACATAATGATACATATGAAAAAAAAAAAAAAAGCTGAAGTAAATGTTTTTTTTAAATAAAAAGGGGTTTTAGTTCTTCAGTGAAAACAGTTTCAGTGCATAATCATTTTCTTCTTAAAATTAAGCTTTATTTCCATGGCAACACTTAATTTAAATGGTTTAGCCAGTTTTAACTAGGCTATATGACATACAAGGAAAGAGACATGTAAACTTCAAACAGAAGCATCTGGCAGAGGGGCATGGAAAGAAGTATCCCACGTAATTTGATCTTACAATTATATGCAATACAACCTCTATGAGCAGGCCATCTGATTGGTGGAAAATTGGATCACTAAACAGGGAGGGAAAAAAAAAATGCTGGTTACAACCAGAGTGCCACCTACTGGATAATGCATTTTCACATCTGCAAGTATGATGGATCAAATACATTTCTAATGTTAAAAATGTTGCAGAGAATCCTCTTAATTAACTGGTACAGAACAATGATTTAACCCCTGCACCGTCACCACTATGTGATTTCTGAAAAAAAGTGCTTGATTATCAAATAAAGTGTGCTAGAACGTTTATTAAATAATTTTGAGAGGAAAGCTTATATTAAAGAAATGATAGTATATGCTAAACAAATTAGTTTTCACCAAGAATTGGCTTCAATAAAGACCATATAAAAGGGTTCTTAGAAGACACATTAGACATGTTATTACTCGCCACATGGAATGCATAACTGTTCAAGCATTGCATCTTTCTACACGGATGTCAGCCAGTACAGAAACAACCTCGGGGGTTTCAACAATGATCAAAATAACATGTTCTAACTAGTCACTATGTAGCGGTCATACTATGAGAACAATCACAGAAATATCAGTCTCGATATATTGATTGTCAAAGCGGTGAAAGTAAACAGTGGATAAAGACTGCTGCTGTGGTTAGGTTGCGCTAATAGTTGTGATTCCTGAGGCCGTTTCTGTGGTACACTCCTCTTCAATCTGTTGCAATGCATTCTGGTCACTTGGAGATGGAGGAACAGACTAAAAAAGAAATGCATACAGAGTCTTTTAGTTAGCATAGTGTTGTTTTTAAAAAACTAAAAGCAAAGGTTTTGAATTGCAAGTTGTCTGTGAACACAAAAGGTTAAAATGAGGATCATAATTTCACAATTCATAATTTGTCAAAAACTCATGTCATAAAGTTTGAGAGATGTAGTTGAGATCATCTATGAATAATTTAATTTAAATTTCTTTCATGACCACTTCACTGGTCACTGGTCAAAAGATGTATTTCTTTAAAATGCAAAGTGTTTGACTCAGCTTCTGTATATTATTAGTATAGAAAATGGATACTTGCAATATTTATAAGCAGTGCTAACAGTATCTGTTTTTTGTTTGTTTTGCTGCAAGTTGTTCAATAGTTTTTTTTTTGTTTTTTTACACAAGCTTGGCAGCCCATGATCACTTTAAATAATTAGAGATCTATAAAAGATTCTTGAAAAAATTATTAGTCTTTCATGAAAAAATACATTAATAATAATAATAATAATAATAATAATAATAATAATAATAATAAATATATGCTTTCAACCATTTAATAATAAAACACATTTATATAAGAAGAAGAGCAGCAAATCAGCATATTAGAATGATTTCTGAAGGATCATACACATCATATATAATTAAGTTTAGAATACAATGAATTGAGGCCCAGATTATGCAGAGCTGTAATAGCTGCTAATGGTGGATATTTTGATGAATAGAAAATGTATTTTTTTTGTATAAACTGTATATGTAATAAAATATGTTTACGCAGTTTTTGCTGTCCCTTATCAGTGCAAAATTATCACAAATTAAAAATGATTCATGCCAATACTGTCCAAAACCACACTTTTCTAGGGTGTTTCCAAACTTTTGGAGGGCAGTGTATG
>JAHKKF010522044.1:1616-25880 GCA_019740295.1 Labeo calbasu
TTTTCCTAAATGCATTTAGGCTTACAGATAGGACACTTGGGATTGCATTTTCATCATAATTCCACATGATAATTGTAGCAAAGTGCAGTAAGAATTCCAGAATGCATTCTGAGCCAAAAGGGTAGCGAAATACTGATTTAAATGTCTTTTATTTTTCTTAAATGCATTGACACTACATATAAGACGTTTCAGTTAGATTTTGATTAAAATACCCCACGATGAATGTAGTTTAAGTCAATGTGGATTGGAAAATGCATATAAAATCTGTTTTTCATTTGCATATTAAAACTAGTGTAGGAAATGACAAATGTAATTTATATAGTTGAATTTTTATTTTCTGTACCTTTTTTTTGTCTTTTTTTTAAGTACACAAATACATTTCCACTTACATATCATTTGTAATAATTTCGATATAAACCCAGAAGAGACTTGTTTTCCTGTGCTGTAAACAAAACTTGGTTCTCACAAAACTAGCATATTCTCACTGGAGCTTAGACTATGCCTGTCGGCCTTCTGACGTATAACATCGATCTCTCTTAGATCGTCTGTATATTCTGGTTCAAATAAGTAAGGCAGAGAAAAAAACTGCAAGTCATCCTCTCTGTCGAAATCTCTTTAGACATGTTTACGAAGTCTGTTTTATATACAGCGTTTGTCATCTTCTGCTTGCAAACAAGGCACAGCGCAAACGGGTTCTACGTCAGAACGGCGGCTCCTACGTCAGCAGCACCACACGGATGCGACGTGGTACTCTCGTGAATGTGCAATGAAGACTGACACAGAGGAGAAGAGATTGTGGAATAAAGTTGTTGTTATTGTTTTCTTTGCGCACAAAAAGTGTTCTCATAGCTTCATAACATGACGGTTGAACCACATGGACAATTTTAACGATGTCCTTTACTATCTTTCTAAACCTTGAACATGGTAGTTGCGTTGCTGTCTATGGATTTCATCTTAATTTATGTTCTGAGGATGAATGAAGGTCTTATGAGTTTGGAACGACACAAGGCTGAGTAATTAATGACGGAATTTTCATTTTTGGGTGAACTATCCTGTAAACTGAACAAACGCAAATTTAATGTTGTGTGTGCCCTGCACTGCACAGTTGTACAAGTATGATTAACAGCTGTCTGCGACTGTTGACTAATTGACTCACAAAGAGATTGATATCCCATAGATATCAAACAGTAATCTTACAGCCAGAAATTGTGACATCCTTAAGGGTGGAATTTGACCATTGTAGAAAGTGCAAACTAAATGGGCAAGTGGCAGATTATTGAAATGGAAGAATTAAAGTTATTGCAGTGTTAATTTCGTCAACGAAGACGACGATGAAAAATGTGACAGACGAGATGTTGACGAGCTAAAACTAATATCTGATGATAAAAAGTATGACGAAATTTATGCTGCCTCTTCGTTGACGAGACGAGACGAGACGAGAATGTCATTTGAGGACTACCAGACATTGAAAAGACGAGTAAAGTTTTCCTAAATTCAGTCCTTGATTCAATTTTATCATAAGCTTTGATTTGGTCTAAAAATTAATGATTATTTTTGTTTGAAGACTAAAATAGCTACCAAAATAAATGTTCGTAACTTCAGTTTGACAAAAAGTAATGACTGAAAGTTGACAAAAATGCAATGACTTTTCTTCGACTAAAACTATGAAAGACTCAAATGACTAATATGTCACTAAGACTATTAAGACTAAGTGTAAAATCAAAAATGCCTGTCAAAATTAACAGAGTTATTGCTCAGCACTTGCAGGTATTCACATCTTCAGGGAACAGATGCTGTTGCAAGGATTATCAGACATCAGTGGTTTACAATTTTTTTTTTTTTTTTAAGATTACAGGGCACACATTTCCTGTAAAATAACAATGATATGCACATAATAAACACTACTTCATTAAAAAAAATAATAATAATAAAATAAAATATATATATTTTTTATGTTATTTATTGTTTCAGTAGAAAGTCACTGGTTCACAAATAGAATATATTTATTGATATTTGTCATATGTATAATATATTATATTGTTAAAAAATATATAGTAGTGTAAGCATTTATTTTACCGTAGTAAAAAGGACATTGTGCTATGAAATGTATCTGTACAGGAACCCTGGTCAAACTGAAGCTGCAGTTAATGATTAAACCTATCTTTGTGTACCGCTGTAGGAACAGGAAAGTCAACAAATAAGAGCACTGCCAACAGGTGTCGGACTGCTGGCTGGATTTAGTAAATACACACTGACCATCAGCACATTGATTTTTACCTCCACCATTTGGAGTCATGTTAAGGTCACAAACAGAGGTATTTGTCTTAGAGCTGCGGTACATCTAGAGTCTTCAGCTGGAAAGGACGAATCGAGGCACATTCACCCATGTGTCTGTACATATAAATGTCCTTGCACTGCTATGACAATTCAAACCGGTTGGCCATGTTAAATCGTCACACACACACACACACGCATGATTGTGCTTGCTGTATTTACCGCTGCATAATAGTCCCGCTTTGCAGAATTGCCGCTTCCTCCAAAATGCTCATTTTGGGTAATCACGCAGCAGTTTGGTGGCGCTTAATTACTACTGGTTGCTAAGCATTGCAAAGGTCAGTTATTGCAGAATGAAGGTAAAATGTCCCTGCAGATGCACCGCTTCCACCAATTTCACATCTCCCTCTCAGCAGGACTCTTTTTATGCTGCTAGGTTGTCTATATTGGTGTTTTTTTTTTTCCTTCGTCTGACAGTGTTTACAAAGGATTCAATTAAGGAAGATGAATGTGGCAGTTACGGAGCAGCCGTGTTTGTTTATGCATTTGTTTGTTTGTGCACATGGTACAGTGGTTTCAAGAAACTGATGTGAGAGAGACAGAAATGGTCGGTGGTTTATAAAGCGGTTAAAGCATACACTCTGAATTATGTAACGTTTCACACCTTCAGAGTAACTTATGAAGTCCAGAGACATAGCCTGATGGATTGTGCCTCGAAATGATGCATGCAGTTAACCTGAGTTTGATTTTCAGAACCTTCATCTCATTTCCTGTCCGTACAGAGTAGGATTAGTGTGCATTTTTTAAATATCTGTCATTTATTAGAGTAATTTTGTTTTGGCACACATTTATTACACTACGTAAACTTGTTCCTCATTACTTTGAAGTAAAGAAATGGACACCCACTCCAAAATGCAACAGCAGTATCTAATTCCTAAAAGACTATTCAATTACGAATCTGCACCAAATCACACTGAATGATTCCTTCATCAATCGGACTGATCTGAACAGCTCAATGATTTAGTCAGAGTGAGTCACTTATCAAGTCACCAAATTATTCATGTCTGTCTGACTCAAAATGTGCTGGAGTTGAGCTAGTGTGCATGTGATGAGTGGTGTGAAAAAAAATAAGTTAGTAATAGTGAATGTTAACGTACATTGCCCCATGTGACGTCTTAGCACCGATGGTGCACACACGCCAGAAGTGGTGAAAATTTATATCTGATATGGGTTTTAGATATGGGTGTGGCAAAATGGCTCAATAGCGCCGCCTGTAAAATTTCAACGAAATGCCCCTTAAGTTATGTTTCACATACATGTTTGGTAGACACATGTAACACACCAATACCTACAAAAAAAGTCCCTGGGTACGAAGTCCGAAACCCAACAGGAAGTCTGTTGTTTTGAATTTTCTCTGCAAGTTTTGTGCCGTTTTTGCCATTTTCAGATATTGTATTTAAACGAACTCCTCTCAGAGATTCAGATCAACACCAGATTTGGTCAGTCTAATCTAAAGACCTTTGTGACATTAAATTGCGAAGATCTTGAGTTTTCGTTAAAGGGCGCATCCATGCGGCCTGACAAACTTTGATGTTTCGCAATGAAAAAGGAAATTGTTATAATCCTGTTATACAATGTCCGATCTGCCTCAAACTTCACGTTTGATAAGAGTCTTGTTCTGAACACATGCCCATGACCGTATTCAGTTATAGTCGTAGCGCCACCTGCTGGCAACACTCTAACGAACACCTCATAGAGATTTAATGACATCAGCATTATATGTGGTCAGTCTACTCTAAAGACCTTTGCGATGTTAAATTGCGAAGATCTTGAGTTTTCGTTAAAGGGCGTGTCCGTGGCGGCCTGACAAATTTGGTTGTTTTTCTATGTTTTTGATGTTAGAAGGTGTTGTGGCTCAGCCATACAATGTCTGATCTGCCCCAAACTTCACACATTCAATAAAAATCCTGGCCTGAACACATCTGAAGGTCAATATTCTGTTATAATTATAGTGCCACTTGCCGGCAACAGGAAATGACTGGTTTTACACTAACTTAAACATGCAATGTCTGATCTGCCCCAAACTTCACACAACCTGAACACTTCTAAAGGTCAATATTCAGTTATAATCATAAGGCCACCTATTGGAAACAGAATACTTCATGCTTTGAACTAACTTAAACATACCATGTTCAATCTGCACCATACTTCAAATATCCGATAAAAGTGCTGGCCTGAACACATCTACATGCCAATATGCAGTTATAGTCATAGCGCCACTACCTAGCAGCAGAAGTTTGGCACATATAAATGACTGACATATTCCTTCTTTATTTATCATTTTAAATGCATATTGCCCACCGTTCGCTGTTTTCCTAAAGCCACTGGGTGGTGGTGAGCCCAGGTGCGAGTGCCCTTTCAATGCTGCTTGCAGCTTTAATTAAGTTGGCTTGAGAAAGCCAACTTACTGAAATCCGACTTAAACTTATAGTTATTATTATTATTATTATTATTTTATATTATTATTATAAAATGATCAACTCTAACTCGTCCTTGAGCTTTAACTCTACAAACTCAGCCCAGATCTTCAGACTGATCTGACCGGGTGTGCTATATCTTTTCTAACTGATTGAACTGGGAAAAATCCCATAGACTTACATTGACGGAATGTTCAAATGAGCCAAGACTATTCAAACTCCAGCTGTCAAAACTCCCAGAATCCCTTGAGGCTCAATCAAGCTTCCCTTCTATGTACTGTATTTCTAATCCATTCAAACTCATTCAAAATCATCTATCTATCTATCTATCTATCTATCTATCTATCTATCTATCTATCTATCTATCTATCTATCTATCTGTCTGTCTGTCTGTCTGTCTGTCACTAGCCAAGCCTAACAACTAGAGTCATGCTAGTAGCTTGCTAATCATGCTAGTAACATTCTAACAACATGCTAATCATGTTAGAAACAGACTAACAACATGCTAGTAACTTGCTAATCATGCTAATAACATGCTAGTAACTGGCTAAATCATGCTAACAACATGCTAATTATGCTAAAAACATGGTAGCAACTTGACAACTATGCTAGAAATATACTAGCAACATGCTAATCATGTTAGAAACATGCTAGCAACATGCTAGTAACTTGCTAATCATGCTACTAAGATGCTAACAACATGATAATCATGCTACAATCATGCCAGCAACATGCTAGTAACTGGTTAATCATGTTAGTAACATGTTAGTCATGTTAATAACATGCTAATGTCATGGTAATCATGCTACAATCGTGCTAGTAACATGCTAGTCATGCTAGTAACATGCTAATGTCATGGTAATCATGCTACAATCGTGCTAGTAAATGCTAGTAACTTGCTAATCATGCTAGTAACATGCTAGTAACTGGCTAATTATGCTAATATCATGCTAACAGCATGGTAATTATGCTAAAAACATGGTAGCAACTTACTTGCTAACTATGTTAGAAACATACTAGCAACATGTTAATCATGTTAGAAGCATGCTAGCAACATGCTAATAACATGCTAACAACTTGCTAATCATGCTTGAAAAATGCTAGTAACTTAATCATGCTAGAAACATACTAGCAACATGTTAGTAACTTGCTAATCATGCTAGTAACATGCTAACAACTTGCCAGTCATGTTAGAAACATGTTAGACACATGTTAGAAACTTGCTAGGAACATGTTAGTAACTTGCTAATCATGCTAGTAACATGCTAGTAACTTGCTAATAATGTTAATAACATGCTAATGACATGCTAGTCATGCTAGCAACATGCTAGTAACCTGCTAATCGTGCTAGCAACATGATAGTAACTTGCTAATCATGGTAGAAACATGCTAGCAACTTGCTAATCATGTTAGAAACATGCTAGCAACATGCTAGTAACTTGCTAATCATGCTAACAACATGATAATAACTTGCTAATCATGGTAGAAACATGCTAGCAACTTGCTAGTAACGTGCTAATCATGCTAGCAACCTGCTAGTAACTTGCTAATCATGCTAGCAACATGCTTGTAACTTGCAAATCATGTTAATAAAATGGTAAACATGCTAGCAACATGCTAGTAAAATACTAATTATCTCTGACAGACTGTATTGCCTTCAAAACATTCAAACTGTAACCTTTTAAAACTACTTTAGACTTCAGACTATTTCAGACTGAAAACCATCAAACTTAAAACTTTTTAAAACTTCTTAAACTTTTTTAACTTTTTAAACTTTAAAAACTTTAAAAACTTTTCAAACTTTTAAAAACTTTCTGTTCCGGCTTTCTCAAACCAACTTAAAGTTTGTCTCTACAAACTTTTTCATCTAGTTTTATATTGTAGCCTGTGTTAATACCATATGGTATATTTAGTTATTTTTACTTGCTTGCACACTTGTATTACAGGAACATAAAGTGATATTTTAATATATTGAACTCTAAAATATTTATAGTATATGCTTTGGTAATAAGATTTATTATTTAATCTTATGTGCAGGTTAATACATATTTAGTGTCTTCATCCATTTATCATCCTTATTGTAGTGTGAAGTGAATAAAGTTGCAAAATAAAGCTGCTTGAGCAATCAGTACTTTTTACTTTTTAAACTAAAAATCGAACACTTTTGTGCTTTTACTCAAGTAAAATTGAAAAGGACTACTTATTCTTTTACTGGAGTAATGTTTTATTAGTTCATCCATACCTATTCAGGTACTTGATTTGTGTGCGTCATATGCCACAGTTTTACTGTCCTCTGATAAAAGTGGCAAAGAGAATATCTTAAAACATGATTTTTCAATTTTTGTTCCTCCCCGCTCAGGATGTGTTGAACACGATGATTAGATGGTGCTCACCGCGCTTCTTCTTCCTGGGCCTGCCGGGCTTCACCATGCTGGTGGGAGACTTCATCACCGCGGCTGCTCGTGTCCTCAACACTGACTCCTTTGAGGTACTGCTGCTGCTGTCAGTCCTAAAATAATTATATCTACACCTACGCTACTTACAGAAGCACACACCTTCATGTTGGTGTTTTCTCCATTCGTGTTCATGTCAGGCTCCACGGATCGAGGCTCAGACAGTTCTTGGTTCGCTGGTGTGCTTCCCTAACCTGTATCAACAGATCCCCTCTTTGCAGTCTGTTCCTGGATCTGAGGATATTGTAGTTGGCAAAGAGGACATGAAGGTATGCCGTTAAAAAAGTCAAGCAAACCCCACATTTTATTACACATATCTAATGATGCTTTTGTAGTGGAAATGAGCTCTCTATTCAGCTGTTAGAGTCAGCGTGTTAATTTGTTAATGGCATCAGAGTTTACACATTTGGGTGTGAAACTGTCAATGGAAAATGCAAAAGATAATCTACAGATGGAGAGGCCTAGTGTCATTTAACAGATTTATTTTAATTAGTTCTGTTATTTCAAACCTATATGACTTACTTTCTTCATGTCAGGATGTTTAATTGATAATGAGTGTCCTCAAACAAAGGTGTTGAATGGCTTTAGATGTCATATGGGCCCTGTCCCAAATGGAACACTTCATGTGCACCTGTGGCTGCGTGCCCGTTAAGTCCACGAGACCGTAGGGTGTCCCATTCGTCATTTTAGCGTTCAGAAGGGTGTTCGCAAGCGCCCCCTTTGTGTATTTTAGAATTTTATAAGCCACTGCAACAAACATATTATAAGCTGGAAAAGTGGCTTTAAAAAGGAAAAAGTCAAATACTTAAAAATAGTTAAGTGTTGCCGTTTCTGTAGCATCTTTGCAGTCGCATTGCTCAAGTTGCTTGATATCGTCATCTAAATCAGCGTTTCCAAACGTCAGTCCTCGAACCCCCCCTGCATATTTTGTATATATCTCTTATCACGTACGGCAATTGTTCTATTCGACCAAATATAAGTCTAACAGTGTCTGTGTTTTTTTTGTTGAATTTCTGTCTCTTATAAATTCATTTACCCATTAAACTGTGGCATTAAATGCTAGTACGAATATCTGATGTAATAGAAGAATAATGTACACATGAAGTGCATAGGGCAAATTTAATGTAAAATAAATATTGTAAAATTGTAAAATAATTTGTATTTTTCATATTACTTGTATGACTGGGTATTAAATGAATAAGTAACATCTGGGGGTTTGAACCGACACAGTGAATCTCGCACAGGACTGGAGAGAAAGTGTGGCTTCATTTGCCACTGGTTTTTGTGATTTCTACGTTAACAACACATCTGGCACACCCCTTAACACAAGCTCCGATGCCTCAGTTCAAATATCACATCACTAGTTGAAGCTGTAAAACGCTGATCTAAATCAGTATGAATTTCATTCCAGCTGTGTGTGAAAAGTGCCTTACAAATTTGCTTTCAATAAATGAAAAAGAACAGCCAGGATATTCCTGCAATTTTTTTTGTTCCACATACAGGTTTTTAAAGGTGTGAAATGACAGAAAAAAATATGGCGTACAAATATGTCAACCATGCTCAGATGACCACAAAACTGAACCTTAATATGTTGCCAAATATACTAGTATTAACTGTCTTGCTTTCTATCTATAGGACTACCTTGTGAATATTCTTTTGAAGACGGCACGTAATGAGACATGTGAAGGAGCCAGGTACTGTACAACCCACCTTTCTCCTGATTGACAGTTTCAATTCACTGAGCCTTATGTGTAGTGATCTTGCATAAATTTTTTACATCTTTTTTTTGTTCCTGTTTAAACGTCGTGCATGATTACAACCACACTGATGTGTTTTACGTTGTGAATGATATGGATGGCTGCTCCTTTGGGCTCCTAATGATTTGACGGTGTTTTACCATGTTTTAGGTGTGTAGCGATGTGCAGTCTAGGGCTGTGGGTGTGTGAGGAGCTGAGACAGACAGAAACTCACCATCAGGTCAAAGATGCCATTAACGTCCTGGGTGTCACGTTGAAGGTGATTATATCGGATCTGTTCCTTCACTCTGAAGTTCTATTAGTCTCTCCTACTAGCCTGTATTAGTTGTATTAATTTGAGTTAAATGATCAGTGTCTGTATCTCACATCTGAAAACAACCATAGAATGGAAAAGTATATGTGTGATTGTGCATGTTTGTTACATTCAGTCTTCATAGGAAAACCTCTTGATTTGCCAGGTCAAATAGGCTTGTGTTTTCCCAGATCAATTATATTTATATGTACACAATAAATGGTCACCCATTGTACTTCAGTATAACGTAACACGTGAAGCTACCACAAATTCTAAATGCTTAGCAAATGCTGTATTATTGTTAACTTGCAGTATAGTTACTAAAATTAAGTCATTTGAAAGCACCCATTTTCAAATGATAGCTTCCATCTTGAGTGTTTTTGTTCCCTTCATTATGTAGCGGTGATCACATCCTGTTCGTGTTGACTCAAAGCAGCTCAGGCCAAAATAAAGCTTCAGGAACAGGGTTTCCATCTCTAAAAGCACGTGCTGAACTGTTGGGAGTTTATGTGTGGCTGCCTCTATTCTATTTCTCTGAAAAAACACTCACTCTCTCACCTCAAATTCCACATGAGCCCAGAACAAGAGAGAATTATAGGGAAGAGCAGTAGACACACAATCCATTAACCTGGGATCTACCCAGCGATTCGTTTTTTTTTATTTTTATAAGTTAGTGATAAATAGAAATAATAAATGTAGAAATAGAAATGACACAAATAATGTGTGTTTTAATCATAATGATGTGTGCATATTATTATTATATATTATATATTATAATTATATATATATATATATATATATATTTTTTTTTTTTTTACAGTTCATTACTAAAATTTCCTATCTTAAATACTGTATATACAGTTGAAGTCAAAAGTTTACATACAGCTTGCAGAATTTTCAAAATGTTAATTATTTTGCCAAAATACAAGGGATCATAGAAAATGCATGTTTTTTTTTTATTTAGTACTGACATGAATAAGATATTTCTAATAATGATCCACAGCTGTGTTGTCTGTTTGTTTAGTGATAGTTGTTAATGAGTCCCTTGTTTGTCCTGAACAGTTAAACTGCCTGCTTCAAACAACTTTCAATAAAAAAAAAAAAAAAAAAACACACACACAACTGTGGATTATTCAGGTAACAACACAGTATTTAGAATCTAGTGTATGTAAACTTTTGAACAGGGTTATTTTAATAAATTTAACTATTATTTTATCTGTTGGACTATATGTAAACGTCTTTTATGTGAAATATCTTATTCATCTCAGTACATAAGGTGTATTTTGTATGATCCCTCCTGTTTTGGTAAAATAATTAACATTTTGCAGATTCTGCAAGGTGTATGTAAAAATAGTATTCTGGAAATATTATTGCATTTTACTGTAACTGCTTTCTATTGTAATGTATATTAAAATGCAGTTTATTCCTGTGATCAAAGCTGAATTTTTAGCATCATCATTCCATTCTTCAGTGTCACATGATCCTTCAGAAATCATTTTAATATGCTGATTTGCTGCTTAAGAAGCATTTCTGACCATTATCATTATCAAAGCTGTGGTGCTTAAAGGAGAAGTCCACTTCCAGAACAACAATTTACAGATAATGTACTCACCCCCCTTGTCATCCAACATGTTCATGTCTTTCTTTCTTCAGTCATAAAGAAATTGTTTTTTGAGGAAAACATTTTAGGATTTTTCTCCATATAATGGACTGATATGGTGCCCCGATATTGAACTTCCAAAATGCAGTTTAAATGCGTCTTCAAACGATCCCAAATGCGGTTGTAAACGATCCCAGCCGAGGAAGAAGGGTCTTATCTAGCGAAACGATTGGTTATATTCATTTAAAAAAATACTATTTAAGTACTTTTTAATCTCAAACGCTCATCTTGCAAAAAGCTTCCAAAAAAAAGTTCAAACTTCCAAAAAAAAAAAAAATGCTGAAATGTTTTCCTCAAAAAACATAATTTCTTTACGACTGAAGAAAGAAAGACATGAAAATCTTGGAAGACATTTTTGTTATGGAAGTCGACTTCTCCTTTAATATTGTCAGATTCTTTAATTCTTTGAATTATTAATTGAAAGAATAACATTTATTTACAATATATATATATATATGTATATATATTTTGTCTTTACTGACATTTCTATTCAAATCTAAATGTTAATAAAAAAAAAATACTGACCCTAAACTTTTGAGCAGTACTGTATATTTTATAAAGCACAAGAGGACTGAGCATTAATATGAAATTGTGCATGTAAAAAAAAAATCCTCCTGATCACGTTTATTTAGTGAAAGAAGTAATGAAAACATGCGTTTTTATGTTCATTATTTCATTTTGTCTGGACGGTAACGTGAGAGTGAATGTAATTTTGTCTTTTAGTTTGGAAATAAGGTGGTGGCCAATGTGGCCTGTGACATCTTTCAGCTACTGATTTCTCACTGGCAGCACTTACAGAGACTGGATCCGTCCCTTCCCAAAAGAATTATAGAGGTACGAACCGTCTCCATCAGCGTGGTGCATCTGTTGTGAAATTGTGACACCTGCTTCATCTCTGCTTTCTCTCTGTTGTAGATTTTTGTAGCAACCATAGCATTTCTTCTGCCCAGTGCTGAACACTCGACAGTTGAGGCAGATAAAAAGGTAAGCAAGCAAAACGTGGGAATTCAGAACGAGCAGCATACGGCACCTCATCCAGCTCTCGGTTATTCTGCGTCTCTACTCGTTGTTTCATCCTTCCTAACAGCTTGTCTTTGGCAGGTTTATTGATTGTTTTGTAGTTGTGTCAAGAGTGTGCTGAATGAATGCTTTCTCCGCGCGCTCTAGTTAATGGTGTCTCTACTGCTGTGCCTGCTGGACTGGTGCATGGCCGTACCTCTGTCCATCCTACTGGAGCCCATCACTATGCCCGTGCTGGACGACCCCGCCTCGCAGAAAGCCCCTCTACTGGACTACATTTACAGGGTGGGTACAGAAAATAAAGCCGAAATATTCCAGCGCGTGCGTGTGCGTTACGCTCTAATAAAAATGCACTCGTCCCCTCAGAGCTCATATTTAGTCATCAGACACTAATGAGAGGGCATCGAGGGGCACAGAATAAATGAGATATTAGTCCCGGCCTGTTGTGCAGATGCAGACAGACACAGACCTTTGTGCAGATGTCATGCTCCCCGAAAAAAATGGCCAAATTATTTAAATGTCCCATTGTTGGATTGATAAGCTCGTCAATGAATGCTGAACTCAAGAATTCGGTTCATCATCATATGAGAGAAAATGCACCTGCTGCAAAGGGGAGAAGGGAAGAATAAATGTGCTTTGTTTTCCTCTGCACTCGTTTGACTGTTAATCATTTTCTGCTAGTTATTATATGCTCAGTGGGATTACTTTTAATCTCTCATTTGTCAGAGCTGAATAGCGTCTAACACGAGCGCATGTACGGAACCCTCACCAGGACAGCGCACCAGTGCTCGTGCGCTCGAGTGTCGTGTCTCAGTTAAGTGCAAGAAATAATGATTAGCGTCTCGAGCCTATAGTACTCCTCCAATAATAATTGGTAATGACCGTCCTTTAATGTTACAGAGTCTTGGTTCATTTATGCAGCACAGTTTGAGAAGTGCCACTTACAACATTTATAGACTAATGAAAATCAAAGCAGGCGAATGCAGTTTAACACTTAACAATTTCTTTTGTTTTTCACAAACGCCAGTTTGTTTCCTAACAGGAAAAGCAGTTCTTTCTGCCCTTACAAGTAAATACGGCCTGACTGAAGTCCGTTGTAAGAGGGTCTGTTACTGATTTACATTGAGAGATGATCCATCACACCTTTGAATGACCCGTGCCTCCGATATATCAGCAGTTTCCATTTGAGCCAGATGGCACTAATGGCTCTATGGTGGTGATTATGTGGCAAATTAAAGTTGTGCGCTTTTATTTTTAGGTATTTTTACAACATGGGTTTATATCTGATCGTGTTCATGTAGCTTGCAGGGTGGTTGTTTGCTGCGTGAGTGTGCGGTGTTTGAGAATGAGCCAAGGGATAAAGCCTTAATTAAATCAAACAGAGCAAACCTGTTCAGGCACTATGATAAACTGTGCTGGACTGTGTCTTATCTTCTGCAGCCAATAGAGCCATGGCCATCTGTTTTTGCACATCGATACACTCTCATATCACTGGAGAAATAGATTATTAGCCCATAAAGCCCCTCTCGCTGGGTTTCCTGGCTTAGCATTGTAAATATCGTCCCATCTCCATATGGCGGCCCTGTAGCGCTCAACCACACCGTCTGGGTGTAACAACAATGTTTCAATCTATTACAGATTTCTTTTTAATGCATCTCAGTGGAGTGCCAAGAAAAGCGTCTTCATGGCTGAAGTAATCTCCGAGTTGTTGATCCTAGCAGAGCTCGCTATTTGACGCATTCTCATTAGACTTTCAAAATGCATTAACGTCTAAGCAATGCCATTAGTGTCTCATGCATTGCATGTTGTATTTGTAATTCAGTCTAGAACAACTGAGAATGCAGCTCATTATTATTAAATAAATAATCTCGCCTTTTTCCAAAGGTGTTCCCCAGGGTTCTGTATTAGGCCCACAGATCTTTTCTTTTTTATTTCATTTTATTAGTTTTTTCACTTTAGTCATTCTTTGTGTTACCGGTATGCTTAATTCACTCAGGTGCTGCACACTTGTGTGTCAGGGTCTAACCTGCACACTCAACAGAGTCACTACCTCCTCAGCCTTGCTGATCTGTCGACAGACTATGAACCCTTCCTTACTTTGGGCAACGTCAAGAGCTTTGAACCACCACCTGTACACAATGTCATGGGAGACTTTGGAAACCTCCTCACTGTGGCTGAAGGTAAGGACCTTCTTTTGCGCTTGCAGGAGGAACTTAAAGAGTGCAATTAATGTTATCGCAACTGCGTTTTTACATTTACTAACGCTTCCAAATTTATATGTAGTGAAATTAACCGCATTTCATCACCTTAAATAGTCCTTTTTGATTAGCCTTGTCGTGAAACATTAGCATTTTTGCTTCGCATCAGCGCAAATCACTCTTTAATGTCTGTAATGTAAAGGCAAATTTTACTACATTTACTATGTCAACTTTTCAGCATTAATTGTGAAACCGCTGCATCTCCTTTGAAAAGCAAAGAAAGCAGAAAAAGGGAGCATTTTTAATTTGTCCTTTGAGTTTATGCTGAGCTCTCGTGAATCATATTAGAGCAAATGTAGCACAATGTGAAATGAAATAGAATTTTAAAGAGGTGTGCATTAGTTCCCTCATCCACTCAAAGCAAGCCCATTTATACCAATTATTAAAGAAATCATTTTTTCCTTCTCCGACCTTGCTTTATCCATTAGGCAATATTTCTATCTCTACCTTGGCATGTCATCAAATGTCATCTGTTTTTGGTGGGGTTGATGCTGTGGGTTGTGGGGGGGTTGCTCTTTCCTCTTTCAACAGGGATGCCTTTTATGACAGTACATTTATATCTGTGGAGTAGAGGAAGAAAAAGAATGCTGGCTTTTGCAATGCAAACATCTCCATCCATTGACATGCCTTTTATATCCCTGCGTACGAAAAAAACAAACAACCTCAGCCAAAGAGCAACTCATAAGCAATATCCCAGTACCTAGCTCATATTGATTAGTTCACTTCAAAGCTCTGTGCATCCCTAATGCAACTTGCTCGTCTTTGCAAAGAGCTTTTTCCACTTTGATGGGGATGATGGTATTGATAGCACTGTCACAATGTGAGCACTTCGGTTTTTTCCCCCTCCTCTCTCTCTCTCATCTTAATCTTAATATCCGCTAATGACAACACTAGATTTCTCACTTTGAGAGGTGTTCAGCATTCAGAGGACTTTAATTCATAGTGCTTGCAGAGCCCTATTCACTGCTCACGAAAGGTGTGATGCTCATTAGTGCAGTCTTTTGAGTCTGTTTTAGGAGAATGAATAGATATTTTAAAGGTGTCTGTATGGACACCCATGTACATGGTGCAAACGTGGGAAAATGGCCTCCGTTGGTCATGACAGCTAAAAGCCAATGTATGGACCAGCTTTTTAAGAATAAGTAAGAGACAATACTGTACGCAGTCAGCTGGTCCAGACGTCTGTTACCCGAAAAATGTCAGTCATACACCAGTCATTAAACAAAAATGTCTGCCTAATTGTGTTTTCCAATCATAATCAAATATTCCAGAGAGATGTGTGATCATCTGGGATAATGACCAGCTGACTGTTCATTATCCCACTTACATGACCAAAAAAAAAAAAAGGAATGGGCATGAAATATTGATTTCAGTTGAAATGGTTTGATTATGTGAGATGAGAGTTCAGAGTCCTATGAAAGACATGAAACTTGCCCATTCAACTAGTATTTGACCAGTACAAATTTTTCAATGTCTGTTGCTTATACTAACATCTACAAACACGAAAGTGGCCAATAAGAGACATGATACACAAAAACGATCAACTGACCCACAGAAACCACAAGTGACCTATCGTAATCACATATCCCACAGAGTCGTGTAATATAACAGGGGAATGGGCAGATTTCTACACAATAGTGATAGTGACGCAATGCAAACTTCATTATTTTACATTTAAAGGAATAGATCGCCCAAAAGTGTTGTCGTCACTTACATCTATGATATATGCAAATTGGTCATCTTTCAGGTGAAACTCACTGTTTTGAATTCAAAATGGGTCATTTGTGTGATTTGTGTAGATCCGGTTTTTAAATTTGTTAAATTTGAATTACAAAACCAATAGTTTATTTACAATGTGTTTTTGCAGTGTCGAATAGTGTAGCCAATCACAGGCATCTCTGTTGAAAGCAATGGCCAATCAGAGGTGTTTTCTGTAGGTTCTATATTCAGAATCTGAACTCATTTTTGAATTTCAAGTTTACGTCGTTCTACACGCTTATAGATCTAACTATTATAACGAAAGAAAGGAGACAAAAAGCATACACGGTGTATATTAAGAAATTAATTGTATTGTTAGTCATATCAGGAGTTTTTGTGTGAGTAAGCTCGAGCGCCCTTTATTCGGTTTCCCTACATAATCCATTGACGAAAAGTTTGTTTATCCAAGAGGACCAAACGTCCACTACTGTTTCAGGAGTGACAAACATGAGTGTAAAAATTATTTGAGTCAATCTGCTAAATTATTCCACCAGTCATTGCTATGATTGACAGTGATAACTGTAGCGCTGGGCGGAACAAACTTTCTGACAAGCCGATGTCAAAAATAGACCTGTGCATTAAGTGATGCAGAGTGAATTCTGAGTAGCAAAACTAGAACAGCAGCATGTCTTTGTTGGCTGAATATATTTAGCAGCTTCTGCAGTGAAAGATAAACTTAAAGCACTCTTTTTGATGTGTCCGTTTTAAGGCGATGTTTAAAAAATGCATGTTTTAAATTAAATCTTAAAATATTTAAAAATATTTAATGCATTATTATTCAGTTGTACTTGCTGTACAGTAAAAATTTGTTTATAATAGTCATTCTATACTAATAACCAAAAGCACAACGTGAAAATTAGGGAGTGGAAATGGCAGCTGAGCTAATGAGGGTTAAGGCTAGATGGTATACAGGTGTAGCTACTGGGCATGCGCACATCAGTCTAGTGTAATTTTTGTCACACTGTACAACAATAATACTATTTTTGTATTATAGTAAAAACTAGGTTTAGGGTTGGGGTAGGTGTAGACACACAATCTAATAGGTAGAGATTTTAATTTCATTGTTGATTTCCAGTCAGAGTTGTATCCCTTCTAGCCACAACCGCTAATGAGTGATCCTCTGCTGCCATCTACTGGATATAATGGTAATTTCATGTAATTTAAAAGTTGAACGCTCTCAAAAGTCTTTGTTTTCCACCAGAATTTTTGGCAAATTTTTTCATGTCATCTCCATGAATGAAAAGTGAATCTTTAAAGTGAATTTTACTGCACAACTGTAGAGTTTAAAAAAAATAAATCCTTTTAAATATTGTATAAGTGTTTAAAACAGAGATCACCCTGCTCCCAGAATTTAATCTGCGCAACCTCAAAATATATTTGGGAGCATTTGTGCAAGTGCTAGTAATTGTTGTGGTGCGACTTGTTTTCATTTCTTTACAAAACTTTCACTAAGTACTGCACAGTATTTGACTGATATGAGCTGATACAGTGAGCCGTTCTATCCAACAGTAGCTTACATAACCAATTAAACTTCATCTTTACATTCTTAGCTTTAATGCAGATTTTAGATATTAGCCGTCAATCACTCACATTGTGCTCCGTTGGAACTCGGAACCGGACGGTTTTTGCTCCAAACGTCTTCTTTCAACCGATCTCTGTTCCGGATTTGCACTGCATTGCAATTAGGGGTGTGCGATATGAACATTTTTGATTCTTGACAATTAAAATATCCCTACGATCTGCTATTATTAAAGAAATAAAGTAAACCTATCGTGCTACAGTGCATATTTTATCGGTTGCAGTTCTGGCGCCTCCGTCTCACGCGATATACATTCACACCAAATGTTTACTCGGCAGCAGAATTCCACTCACTAAACACTGCGCTTATTTGCAATCACACAAGTGCATTATTTGCATGTGCTTTAAACCTTGCCGCTTAAACATTTCATTTGCGTGCTGTTCTGACATGCACTTACATTTGAAGCGTGCGCACTCAAAAAATAAAAATAAATAAATAAATAAAAAGCCCGAAAAACAGCACCTGATTACTAGAGTAAGTTATCTTTCATGTGTGATTTGGCCCAGGTGTTTTATGTAGCATAATTTCACAAAGCTAAAGTCTGTCAGAAACGGCTCATGCATGCAGCATCTTTGTGTGGATTAACTTTAAAAATGCAGTGGTTGCCTCTAATTTAAATGGCTACAGAGAGTTTGACCTGTAATAGAGAAAATAAACATCTTGGTCACGTACTCATATTTTCGTTCTTTCTTGTCCCTTTCTTAAAGGGGTCATCGGATGCTAAGTTCACTTTTTCATGTTGTTTTAACATTAATGTGTGTTGACAGTGTATGTACAAATCTACCCTATAATGATAAAAATCCATGCATTGATTTTAAATTAATGTGTAAAAATAATATCCCCTTTTTCAAATCGAGCCGTTCTCAGATGCCTGTCGGCGTGCCGTCACTCCAACAGATGCCGCTCCCATGATAGTTGATTGACATGAGCTCTCACCTCAGACCAGCTGTCACAGTCCAGTAACTTTCCTTGTTTCGATGCCGGAGCAGGGATGTAAGTTAGACAAGAATATCTCTGATTGAGCGATTGAGGTGTTGTGTTGCTGGATGTAATAATGAACGTAGTGGTCGTCATTTACTCCCGACGTCTGAGCAGCTGAAGAGAGTAGATTACATTTGTTTGTGAAGGGAATGCGCCTCCGTCTATGTTCGCGTGAATCATTCATGATCCAGCTTCACTTACAGCAGAAGTGTGTGTAAGCGTTTTTTTTAATGAATCTTTGCGATCGTCTTGCCTTATAACGTGGTAGTTAGGAAGTTTAGCGGCTAAATGCGGCTAAAGTAAACAAGATCGTCATTCCACAGAGAGAAGAGAGGGGCGGGTTGAGCAGAGCTCATTTGCATTTAAAGGAACAACCCCTTAGAATGAGATGATTTTTGCWGAGCTSATTTTGRCAAGGTAAAAAGGGTGTTGTTTTACAAAACCATTGAGAATTTTTAATCAAAGTATATTAGAGACTTTTCATTAAGACCCTAAAGAATCATATCAATTTGTGGAAAATGGGCATCCGATGATCCCTTTAAGGCAATAAATAATTATTTTTAAAAAAGAGACTTTCAAAATCAACCCATTTGACTGGTGAAGCTATTAATCATGAGGATGTTGCTGGCTGTTCCTCTCAATTGGCAGTTGTGGTGTTTCTTCATATTCATTGGGTGTTCCTAAATTTTGTTTGGTGCTCCTAACTTTTTGAATTTGGGAGCACCAGTGGTAATTTGAAGCAGAGATTTTCTTATTATTGGGATATGAGAGGGTCTCTGTTGGAGAAAGCGTAACGGTGAACTGGGACCATGTGTGCCTTGATAACCAATCACATTACAGCCTTGATGTAATTGAATTTCAGTTCAGAGTTGTCAGTCTGCGTTTACAGATACCGAATCAATCCAAAGGTATTGTTAAGTGTAAAACATATTAAAAATTAGCCGATAGGCGGTCGGTTCATTAAATAACCTATTTCCTCAAAAAAAAACTAAACTATTTTTGATAGCCAGTTGCTTTTTACATCCATAAAGAGGCTATATTAAAATTATACATTATTAATTTTAGTGTATTATGTGCTATTTATTTGTGTTTAATTGAGCTACATAGGCTATGTTCTGTATTGTACTCTCTTTCACTCTCTCTCTATTTACATGTATTGTCGCTATTTAAATAAATAAATAGATCATATAAACTGTTAACAGAATGTTATTTTTTGGTTGAACTAATTCTTTGAATATACCTACGAGCTGTATGTTTTCTAATTTACTAAACTAAAGTTGTTTCATATCCCAGAAAAGAAAAGAAGAAGCATGGAACTGATTCCTCTGACTGCTCGGATGGTTATGACACACCTGGTCAATCATTTAGGCCACCATCCTCTCAGCGGCGGCCCGGCCCTCTTAAACAGCCTGGTCAGCGAGAACCACGACAACCCCTACGTAGAGTCTTCTGAGCTGTCGTCTGAAGTCTTCAAAAGCCCCAATCTACAGCTCTTTGTCTTTAATGACAGCACGCTAGTCTCATACCTGCAGATCCCCTCTGACAGTTCCAGCACGTCCGCGGTAAGTGCCAACCCGAGGGATCATTCCTCTGAGGTCCGCGTCATCGTCAGGGACATCTCGGGAAAGTACTCATGGGACGGCGGCGTTCTGTTCCGCACTTTGGACGGAACTGGCCTGAGTTCGGCTGGCAGCAGAGATCGGTTGTCTCACGACGCCACTCGCTCTGAAAAGCAGGGCTCCGTCCGCTCCAGTAAATGCTCCTCTGAGTTGGAAGTGGAAGATGGCGTGGATGTCTTGGACCAGCTACTGGAAGACCTTGGCCACAGCAGCCCCGAGTGCCTGCCGCAGCCCCAGCTGAGGCTCACCCAGCCGCCCTCTCCACCCATCGGCATGAACCCGGAGATGGAAGGGCTCATCATGGATTCCATCCAAAGACAGGCTAAACAGGAGGACGAGGAGCTGGCCCGACGACAGACCGAAGACCCCAGCGTCAGAGCAGAGAGACAGAGAGAGCCCACGCACCACGAGCCAAAATCTGCTTTTTACCTCTGCAGGCTTCTCCTCAACGACCTCGGCATGAACTCATGGGATCGCAGGTACAGTATTTCATGACAACTGCTGGAAAACATTCTTAAATGAAGAGCACATCCCAAGATGGAAATTCAGTCACCCATTTCCATATCATTGCTCATTGGTTCTTATGACCCTTCATTGGTTCTTAAAGGAGAAGTCCACTTCCAGAACAACAATTCACATATAATATACTCACCCCCTTGTCTTCCAAGATGTTCATGTCTTTCTTTCTTTCTTCAGTTGTAAAGAAATTATGTTTTTTTGAAAAAAACATTTCAGCATTTTTCTCCATATAATGGACTGATGTGGTGCCCCGATTTTGAACTTCCAAAATGCAGTTTAAATGCAGCTTCAAACGATCCCAAATGTGGTTGTTAATGATCCCAGCCAAGGAAGAAGGGTCTTATCTAGCGAAACGATCGTTATTTTCATTAAAAAAATTACAATTCAAATACTTTTAAATCTCAAACGCTCGCCTTGTCTTGCTCTCCCTGAACTCTGTGTATTCTCGCTCAAGATAGTTAGGGTATGTCGGAAAACTCTCGTATTTTGAAAACGATCATATTTTCTCCATCAACCTCAAAAATAATTTCAAAATCATCCTACATCACTGCAGAAGTTTGGACCCAGTCTTTGTGAAGTGAACATGCAAAGAAGATCAAACACCCTAAACAAAATGGTAAAACAGCGATATAGGACGATTTTGAAGTTGAGGGAGAACATGAGATGGGAGTTTTTCGACATACCCTAACTGTCATGAACCAGAATACACTCATGAATACAGTTCAGGGAGAGCAAGACAAGACAAGCGTTTGACATTAAAAAGTATACAAATGATAATTTTTATGAAAATATCCGATCGTTTCACTAGATAAGACCCTTCTTCCTCAGCTGGAATCATTTACAACCGCATTTGGGATCGTTTGAAGACGCATTTAAACTGCATTTTGAAACGTTTTCCTCAAAAAACATATTTTCTTTACGACTGAAGAAAGAAAGACATGAACATCTTGGATGACAAGGGGGTGAGTACATTATCTGTAAATTGTTGTTCTGGAAGTGGACTTCTCCTTTAAGATGCAAAATTTGAATGTGTGTGAATGAGATGTGAGAGCTATGATGGAGAAGACATTCTGTCAATATTTGAAGTTTTGGTCTGTTCGTCACACAAAGCTGTGAATCGAGTCCTGTTTTTATTGTCCCATAGGGAAATTTGGTTTCCTGCCAGTGTTTTATAAAAAAAAGGTAACATAAATAAACACATATATCATAAATTATATGTTTTAACAAGTTAACGACCATAGGCACATAACTACTAATATACATATTAAAAGGCTGCATTAATTGAACAAAAACAGTAAACATACAGTATCCACCTTATTTTTCATTGCGGAAGTAAGCTGTTTTCTGGTAATGTGTTAGATGTCCGGTTCATATTCCGCCATAGGGAAATAATGAAAAGAATATCGAAGTGCAGTAAACGGTAAAACAATTTGCACTACAAACCAGTGTGTTCATAATTAAGATAATACATTTAAAATAATTTGGTACGACACACCAGCTTTTTGTGCAGCTAAAAAAAGCTGGAAGCGGATGAGACCAGAAGCCAGACACAAAATATGTACAGTCGGCTGCACCCACTCTTATGGGAAAAATAAGGTGGATAAATAGTACAGTTCAATAAAAACAGCAATATAGTGAAATATTATTACAGTATAAAAGTTTGTGTTCCCTATTTTAATATATGTAAATAATAATACAAATAAAAATAACATAAGCAAAACAGCTGTGGCTGTCTCGTCTGATAATTTTACTAAAACCAGATTCTCTAAACTTTTTTTTTTAATTACAAAGACTTCATAAAATGAATAAAACTCTAGAAAATGTAGTTTTTCCGAAGGCATCTTCTGTAGATCGATTCTGAGCAAAACAAATAATATCTGTGTTCCTTTATGAATAACAAACTACCCAAGTATTTATAATTGTTAAGTAGGTTGATGCCCTTCCCTTGGATAGTGGTAGGCATTGTTTTGGTCATTGTTCCTTTTCTACAGGATAGAACATAATAAATGTGGGGACTCTTATTCTGTTTCGTTGAATTAAACAAAGAATTAAAACACAGTCCAAATCATGTTATGTTATGCTCTGACATGATTTGTTTGTTGAAAAACTGATTTTTGTCAGAAATTACAGAATGGAATGATCATCACTGATACCCTGTTCATGTTATTAACATTAAAGTTTTTTTTGACTTTTGGATAATATACTTAAATGACTTAAGTCTGGGAGACCAATGAGGAAACAATAGCTAAATAATCTGCTTTCCATAAATCTACTTTTATGGTGCCTTGAGAGCATATCAGATATATGAGCATGTCACAAAATGTGTGAATATAATGGCATGGATTTAAAAAAAAAACAAACATTTTATTTATTTATTTAAATGGAATTACATTTTTAATTTTAATCCGGAGCAATGTTATGATGCTGTGGTGTTTACGGTCTTCACAGGAATAAGCCTGCAGGGTACTTACAGACCTTGGCTGTACTTTGGTTGAACTGGGATAAGAGAAAATATTTTAACATTGAAAAAATTACAGTTTCAATGATTTTGCCTTTGTCTCACCATTTATTTTTTGGAAAGTTATACCTGGTTTTTATGACTGTTCCATTTCCATTTCTCTTCCTAGAAAAAGCTTTCATCTTCTAAAGAAGAACTCCAAGCTCTTGAGAGAGCTGAAGAATTTGGACTCGAGGCAATGGTAAGGGTTTCTGCTTCTATACGGCCTCATTTCAGAAGAGCACAACATCTGATCTCCGTGCCTTAAAGTTTCATACAGATAATCACACATCAAGTAAATCAGCGACGTGAAAACATTATCGTAACCTTCCGTCTGACTCCTCGGCACTTAACGCTAAAAATCAGCAGCAAACAACAGCATGCATTTGGAGAGCTCAATCATGCAGCCTAATGCCAGTCTACAGAGAGTGGCTAAATCCTTTAAAAGCACTATTAAGGAGACATGTCTTAAGACCACTCTCAGATACTCCGCTCCTCACGGCCTAATCCTGCCCACGTCTGGCTGATCACAGCTCCACACTTCTCAGCCAACAGCGATCAATAGGCGCTCAGAGTGGCTAATTACAGAGGCTTATTAAAGAATACCCCCAGGATCGGGCCACCGTTTTCCTCCGCATGCGTAGCCGGCCCACTCATGGCAACCGCTGACTGAGCATGCCAAACATCACACTGCAAGGGCATGATGCTTCCTTAGCAACACCGCTCAAAGAGACACACACGCCTCACACATGCACACTGCATACCTGGATTCGATTTATTAGCAAATAGCTGTGAAGCTATACCATTTTTTGCAAAAAGTCTTTTAAAAAGGCGTGTTTTGATGAGAAAACAGTATGTGACCCTGGACCACAAAACCAGTCTTTAAGGAGAAGTCCACTTCCAGAACAAAGATCTACAGGAGGAAAACATTTTAGCATTTTTCTCCAATGCGGCTCCAAATTATCCCAAATGCGGTTATAAACGATCCCAGCCAAGGAAGAAGGGTCTTATCTAGCGAAATGATCGGTTGTTTTCATAAAAATAGTACAATTTATATACTTTTTAATGTCAATTGCTCGTCTTGTCTTTCTTTTCCTGACCTCTGTTTTTTTTCTGGTTC
>JAHKKF010522044.1:25930-40123 GCA_019740295.1 Labeo calbasu
CAAAATCGTTCTATATCGCTGTTTTACCTTTTTTGTTAAGGGTGTTTGATCTTCTTTGCATGTTCACTTTGCAAAGACTGGGTCGGTACTTCTGCAGCAATGTATGATGATTTTGAAATGATTTTTGAAGTTGAGGGAGAAATTACGATTGGAGTTTTTCGACATACCCTAACTGTCTTGAGTCAGAATACACAGAGCTCAGGGAGAGCGTTTGAGATTAAAAAGTATTTAAATTGTTTTTTAATGAAAATAACGATTTTCGCTAGATAAGACCCTTCTTCCTCGGCTGGGATTGCTTACAACCGCATTTGGGATCGTGTGAAGCTGCATTTAAACTGCATTTTGGAAGTTCAAAATATCAAAAAGTTCACCATATCAGTCCATTATATGGAGAAAATGTTTTCCTCAAAAAACATAATTTCTTTACGACTGAAGAAAGAAAGACATGAACATCTTGGATGACAAGGGGGTGAGTACATTATGTGTAAGTCTTTGTTCTGGAAGTGGACTTCTCCTTAAGTAGCATGGGTGTATTTTCAGCAATAGGCAACAATACATTGTATGGCTCAAAATTATCAAGTTTTTTTTTTTTTTTAAATGACAAAAATCCTTAGGATGTCAAGTAAAGATCACGTTCAGATCCATTTCTTACCCTAAATATATCAAAAGTTCATTTTTGATTAGTAATATGCATTACTAAGAACTTCATTTGGACAACTTTAAAGGTGATTTCTCAATATTTAAATTTTTTATACACCAACAGATTCCAGATTTTTTGTTGTATCTTATTTATTTAGCTTTCAGATCATGTAGAAATCTCATTGTATAAAAATTGACCCATATGACTGGTTTTGTGGTCCAGGGTCACATATATGATTTAATAAGCACAACAAAGGTGGTGCCATACTGGGCATCCTATTACTTACTTACATGTTTTAAAGAAATAACAACTGTTCTGCAGAAAGCTAACTAATAGATAAGAGTTAAAATTAATTGTTATTAATTATTAACTTACCAAACGCATCACCGCCTTTACCTCTGTTCCACATTTTGTGCTTAACTCTTTAACAAAAAGGGAACATTTTACAAAATTGTAACACCCAGGAATTAAAATCGTTTAGATCCTTTCTACTTTTTTCAATTTTAACACACAAAATATATATTTAGCATGTATGTATTATTTACATATTCAGCCTGATGCTATATTTTTATTATTATTTTTTTAACATAAATTTTAACTACGGTCATTATAGTTAAATAAAACTAAAACCATAAAAAAACTTCTGTTATTTGAAATAAATAATAAATAATTAATTNTTTCTACTTTTTTCAATTTTAACACACAAAATATATATTTAGCATGTATGTATTATTTACATATTCAGCCTGATGCTATATTTTTATTATTATTTTTTAACATAAATTTTAACTACGGTCATTATAGTTAAATAAAACTAAAACCATAAAAAAACTTCTGTTATTTGAAATAAATAATAAATAATTAATTCTATTTTACCTAGTTGCCAGGGCAAATTTTTTGTTTTACTTGATGCAATAAAATAACTAAACTTGAATAATTAGAAAAAAAATAAAATAATAAAAACTCTGAAAACACAAGACAAATTAATAAAAAAAAATAAAAACTTATTCAAAAAAAAAAAAAAATATATATATATATATATATATATATATAGTATTTTAATATACTAGTAGTATCTCAATGATACTAAAATAACACTGATCTAAACTCCATACCCCATAATGGCAAAGCAAAACCAGATTTGTAAACATTTTGCTAATTTATTAAGAAGAAATAAACTGAACAATCACATTGCATCAGTATTCAGACCCTTTGCTATGGTGTTTGAAATTAAGCTCAGGTGAACCCCGTTTTGTCTTTGAGATGTTTCTACACATTGATTACATACACAGTCCACATCAAATATTGTGACACCTGAAATGTAATGACGTTTAGCATGGTGTCAGTTCATCGTGTGTGTTTTTGTTTCCAGTCGAGAGACGCACAAGATTGCCGTGTTCTACATTGGAGAAGGCCAGGAGGACAAATTCTCCATTCTGTCCAACACAGAGGGCAGTCAGGCTTATGAGGACTTTGTCTCTGGGCTGGGATGGGAGGTAAAAAACACATCAAATGCACTGGATGGGTCTGTATTGAGAGGATGTTGTGTCCTGGGAATAAGGCAGAGCATCAGGAAGTTTCTCTCTCTCTTTCAGGTGAATCTGGCCACTCACTGTGGGTTTATGGGCGGTTTGCAGAGAAATGGCAGCACAGGTAGCACAGCACCATATTACGCTACCTCCAACGTGGAGGTCATCTTCCACGTGTCGACTCGGATGCCTTCTGACTCAGATGACTCCATCACCAAAAAGGTAGTTTCAGTCACCTCATTTCCTGTTTGACAAAACCCATACACATTACACTAAACATTTTGCCTTTAGATAGGAGATTTACTGATTGACACAAGAAACTGTTGGAAGGTTGGTTTTAAAAAAGTGAACAGCGCAAAGTAAAAAGTTCAGGCTTTCCAGTCACTTTACATTCAGAGAGGACATGAGAAGGGGAAAAAAAAAACAAAAAAAACTTTGGTTTTAAAATGACCTTATGTTAAACTCAGCCTCTTAGTTGCTGTTGCTATCGCTGCAAAGCTTTCTGCTATTAGCCCTTGTTCTGCCACTGACAAACAGCAAGAGAGAAGCAAAAAAAATGAGTGAAATTTTAGTGCATTTATCTGTCTGCTAATCATATCTAATCACCAGAATGGTCTTGGGTATGCCATGGAAGGCTACGTTCATGCGAAATTGGACAAAGAAATGTATGATGATGATTTAGAAGTAAAGCATTCACCACAGGTAACAACTAAAACACAAGTAATTCATAAAGCCATTCTAAAACTGGAACTGCTGGGTACAAAAAAGCACCAGTTTTACTGTGATCAAACAGCAATAAACTAGTTTCTTTTTGTTCATAAGAAAATCCGTCCACTAACCTCACAACACTAGTGACAGGATCTTAAATGCACGTTTACCCGCTCCTGCTAATTGTAACATACCATTTTGCTAAAATAAACTCACTACATCAATAACTACTTAAAATGATTTAAGATCAAGAGTTAAATCAGTAACTGCAATAAATAGGACAGATAAAACAAAAACACAAAATACAAACATAAATACAAAATACATACTAAAATGAATGTTACCCTTTAGGTCGGTTCCTTTAAAAGCCAAACCCTCTCAGATAAAATAGGAAATAGAACTGCAAACCTCATATACACTACCAGTCAAAAGTTTTTGAACAGTATGATTTTTAATGCTTTTTAAAGAAGTCTCTTCTGGTCACCAAGCCTGCATTTATTTAATCCAAAATACAGCAAAAGCAGTGATATTGTGAAATAGTTTTACTATTTAAAATATGTGATTTATTCGTGTGATCAAAGCTAGATTTTCAGCATCATTACTCCACTCTTGTGTGTCACATGATCCTTCAGAAATCATTCATGCTGATTTTCTGTTCAAAAAACATTTTCTATTATTATTATCAGTATTTAAAACAGTTGAGTAATTTTTTTTTTTTCATGATTCTTTGATGAATAGAAAGTTCCAAAGATCAGCATTTATCTGAAATACAGAATCATTATACATGAAACATTATACACTATACCATTCAAAAGAAATTATAGAAATTAATACTTTTATTTAGCAAAGATGCTTTAAATTGATGATAAAGATTATAATGACATTTATAATATTACGAAAGATTTCTATTCCTAAAAGAAACCTGAAAAAAATCTACTCAGTTGTTTTCAACATAATAATAGTAAATGTTTTCTGAGCAGCAAATCAGAATTTTTGAATGATTTCTGAAGGATCATGTGATGAGAAATGATGCTACAATTTCAGCTTTGAAATCACAGGAATACACTACATTTTAAAATATTTTCAAATTAACAACAATTATTTTAAATAGTAAAAAAAAAAAAAAATCTAAATTTTACTGTTCTGCTGTACTTTGGATCAAATAATGTAGGCTTGGTGAGCAGAAGAGACTTATTTAAAAACATTAAAAATCTTACTGTTCAAAAAGGTTTGACTGGTAGTGTATAAACAAAAATCAAAAGGAACAGTAAAAATACAATGATGGAGGATTCACAGACTCTGTCACAAACACACATCTACATGATTGTACTGCAACAAAAAAAAGTGGAAAATATTGTGTTTGTTATTATAATTCACTATTTCAACAGTATGACCTGTGCAAAAAAAAAAAAAACCTGAGCTCTTATTTTAAATGAGTTTACATTTTAATGTGGGGTCTGACAGTTTTTTTATGAGAATACTGTGACATAAATGTTTGCTTACCCCTAAAAAAACCCCTCTGTTATTGAAACTGTTATTTCATTCAATTTAAAATTGTGATTTAATGACTGCAGTTCGTCGTGCAGACTTGACAGCAGGTGAGTGACACGCGTGTAGAGCGTGACTTTTGGACCGTGCTGCTGATTGCACGGCTCTGTCAGACCGCTGAGAGCTGTAAGACCGTGTCGTCAGCGAGGGAGCCGAGCATGTGCAGGTTTAGTAACAGCTCTCGCTCTCTGGTCTCCTGTGCGCGCTGTGACCGGGGCCCCGATCAGCACATTAACTCACGCCGCAAGGGCCAAAGGCCTGCCGGATACCAGCAGGGCCCTGCTATCGAATTCCGCCCGTGTCGGCGGGACGGCGATCGACATGCGTTAGCAGGTTAACGCTGGCAAAATGAGCCGGTAGGAACCTGCTTAGTTTGAGCGCTCAATCTGATCATGCGCAGGCCTGCGGAGAGAAAAAATCATCAGGCTCCTGGACATTGAAGCCTCTCACCGTCAGAGCTCATATTAGCCCATCTCAGCCACACTCCGCTTCCTCCGTTCGGCGTGGGGAGGGAGAGTGTGTGCCGCGAGCCGTGCTCGGTTCATTTTGGCCATCAGGCCCCGTAATTGCCGTGCTCCCGCTCTGGCCGCGAGAGAGGGCGACTGTTGGGCGGCACGTGTGTGGGGAGGGGTGAAAGGGCTATTTTATCAGCCACAGGCAGACAGGAAGTAACTCTTCTAATTTACAAATGCAACTTTCAGAGGTAGCGAGAGAAAGGAGGGGTGAAGAACCGACTGCAAGGAAAACAGGGAGAAAAAGAGAAGAATTCCTGAATCCAATTGAGTGCTGGGGGGCAGAACGGAGCAGAGCAGCTGGCTGGGCTAGTAATGCAGTTACTAGGAGGGTGTTGCCATGCGAGGCCACGGTGTCAGGAGGCAGCCGGTCATCCAACCACACACACACACACACATACACACACTCTTTTGTTGCAGAGGGAGGGTCGCTGCTTCTTTACATGGCAGCGTTTAGGCTTCAGGGCATCTCTTGCTCTGCTCAGTGTCTGTGTGTTTAGTCTGCATGTGTATGTTGTACTCCACACACTTTTTTTAAGAACTGTTCACTGAAAGGTACGTTGGGATCCTAAAATGATTCTTCTATGGCATCACTGTCATAGAACAACCTCCCTTTTGAAACCTTAATTTTTGAGAGCGTACACACGTTGCCACCAGTATTCTCATATTTTCATGTTTGCTAATGCAAATGTCACTATTTCTTTTACTAATACTTAAAAGTATTGGACAGTTAAACAATTAAACAATTATATCATAGGCTTAAAGGAGAAGTCCACTTCCAGAACAACAATTTACAGATAATGTATTCCCCCCTCTTTGTCATCCAAGATGTTCATGTCTTTCTTTCTTCAGTCATAAAGAAATTGTGTTTTTTTTTCCGGGAAAACATTTCAGGATTTTCTCCATAGTTTAAATGTTTAAATACAGCTTCAAACGATCCCAAATGCGGTTGTAAACGATCCCAGCCGAGGAAGAAGGTTATTTTCATTAAAAATATATAATTTAAATGCTTTTTAATGTCAAACGCTCGTCTTGTCTTGCTCTCCCTGAACTCTGTGTATTCTGGCTCAAGACAGTTAGGGTATGTTGAAAAACTCAGATCGTATTTTCTCCCTCGACTTCAAAAATCATTACAAAATCATCCTGCATCACTGCAGAAGTACCGACCCAGTCTTTGCAAAGTGAACATGCAAAGATTAAACACCCTTAAGAAAAAAGGTAAAACAGCGATATAGGACGATTTTGAAGTTGAGGGAGAACATGAGATGGGAGTTTTTCGACGTACCCTAACTGTCATGAACCAGAATACATAGAGTTCAGGGAGAGCAAGACAAGACGAGCGTTTGAGATTAAAACTTTTTTAACAAAAATAACCGATCGTTTTGCTAGGTAAGACCCTTCTTCCTCGGCTGGGATCTTTTACAACCACATTTGGGATCGTTTGAAGCCACATTTAAACTGCATTTTGGAAGTTCAAACTTGGGGCACCATATCAGTCCGTTATATGGAGAAAAATCCTGAAATGTTTTCCTCAAAAAACATAATTTTTGTACGACTGAAAAAAAAAAAAACCATGGACCAATTGGATGACAAGGGGGTGAGTACATAATCTGTAAATTGTTGTTCTGGAAGTGGAGTTCCCCTTTAAAAGGTCTTAAAAGTCCATTTTTTAGGGCCCAAAAAAGTCCTAAATGTATTAAATGATTAGGGATAAAACGATATTATCAGTATCGTGATATTGCGATAGCTCGATATTATTGTGGTCCCATGACGATATGAAACGATAGGTCTTCCAGGCAAAAAGTGTTGTTTTTTAAAATATATTTAAACTTATTATACGAAAAATTGTTAAAGTTGTGTTTTGGACCATTATTACTTGGCACATTATTTGTCAAATGAACTAAAACCGAAAGCACAATATATTTCATCAAGTGTGTTTTACTGTGTGTTTCATAGCGAAGCACGCACTTTGTTCAGGCGATCAGCTCATGATCCAGTGTTTTCCGTGCCTCAGAATGGATCAGTTCACTGTTCACAATAAATGCAGTGAACTCATTTATTGCATGTGCTGTGAGTTTAGTGCACATTTGGGAATGCAATGGCGGCCAGTTATGCTTTATTTTCACGGCAGATTATTACAGCATTTCACTAGATTTGTAGTGAGGCACATTTTTGTAAGCCTATTTTCACTTAAGATGGAGTTTTCCTTCAAAACAAAAACTCTACTTTTGTCAAAATAAATGCTTAAAAGTGCGGTGTGAATTGCTGACAGATAGCAGTTTAAAAGGGTAACGTTACTGCAGTCCAAATTTAAAACCTCTCTTTCAAGTGTAGAAATTAGGAAAGAAGTATTGACATTTTTTCTACTGTAGTGTAAAGCAAAAATAATATACCTATTAAATATTCATTTTAATTTATTATGTTGTTCTAATTTGTTTGGCTTCCTAAAACACCAGTGTGAATGTAATTTAAACTGAGACAGTATAGCAACTAAAAAGAGGGTTGAATTGCCTTTTAAAGTTCAGGTAAGTCACAGACTTTTCTCTGACTCAAGTTTTCTTAGTTAAGAACATGGTTTGGAGCTCCTTATTTTGAACTCTCAAATTACATTAGACAGAATAATTTAACTTAAAAAAAAATATTTTATTTTATTTTATTCTTCATTTGTCTTTTTTTTTTTTTTTTTTAAACATCGCAATAGATATCAAATCGTGGACTTCATATCGCAATATTATCGTATTGTGAGATTTTGATATCATCACATCCCTACAAGTTAAATATAGAAAAAATAAGTCTAACTTATCATTTTAGAGGTCTTAATTTTGGGGACCGAAAACGTGGTAATGTGATTACATTAAACTTCGTACAGCATTCAGATGGCATTCAAGTCCTCCTGGGACGTTTATATTTTTGAGTTGGGAAGTCATAATTATGATGTCAGACGTGTTCATGTCACTTTTGTCAAGATGGCGATATACCTTTTCTACATAAAATTTTGCGCAAGATTTTTTTACACTCTACATAAAAACAGAGAATAAATAATGTGCTTTATTTCATTAATTTGAACAAAATTTACCCATATTACCCATAATTCTATTGTGTCCTCCATGTTTTCTGACACGCCCCTAACTCAGAAACTCTCTGCCCTGATTAACCCTTGTGTGTAAATAAAAAAGTTACACATAGGTCCTTAGTGGACAAAAATATCCATGTCAAAAAACTCTCATAAAATTTTGAAGCTATGGAGCACAGACTTACGTTTGGTCTCATTTTAAAGAAGACCCATGGCAGATTATTGTTGAAGTAGAAAAAGTTTAAAAAGTGAAACCAAAAAAAAGTTATCAAGGTTTAAGTTTATAAAAAAGCTTTATGAACAATATTTTATATAAAATATATATTTTATGAAACATGCTGAACTCTAAACTTCTAAATCTAAACAAGTTGTGTTCCAAATTTGAGGTTGATATCTCAAAAAAATGAGCTTTCAGTAAGATTTTGTTTGGACGCAGTACCAGATTTTCCTCATTAGGTGCCAGCAAAACTGCACTGGTGCACACAGTGGTTGGATACCATACCAACACACCCACACAATTATAGTTGCATTAATTATCCAATTGGCTCTATAATAGAAATAAAGTGAGTCTTTTTTTTTTATTGGCCAAATCTAAAAAAAAATGGCATCATCTGGTAAAACAATATATATATATTGAAGCCTTGCCAAAAGAATGAAAGTTTAAAAAAAAAAATTAAAGGTTTTTTTTTTTTTTTTTTTTTTTTTTTTTTAACAAAATTGCATCATTTTGTAGTTAAATACCACTGTGATTAAAAATAGCAGTATTAATGGGTTTCAGTGGGGACATTTTTGTCCTTAAGGTCCTGAGAGGAACATTTTTTGTACCTAGTGCAAAGTAGATCTTTTAAAGGAAATGGGAGTGAAATAATAAAATTTCAATAAAAATACACACCTGTGCCAAAATTTACACAGCTGGCAATAACACAGGCAAAATGATAAAAAAATAAAAATAAAAATCGAAATGGACAAAAATGTCTGAAAGGTCGCACAAGGGTTAAACACTGTTTATTTTACAAACAGGAGTGATACTGCAAATCATGTGCTAAAATCCCAAAGCCTTTCAAGAACCTGAGCCATATCTTGACACCGGCATATCAAAAGGTCTTAGAGATGGAAGAATCCACCAGCCACCCAGAATACCCTAGCAACAGCATAGAACATCTTGGCAATGCATAGCAACGCCCTGGCAACCACCCACGACACCTTCACGGCGCTCTACTTAAGCCTATTCTAAGGTTTCTTCGAAGTCTGCGGTCTTTAACATCTGCTCCCTTTCATTGAGAATGGCATCTGGCGTATGTGTACAATGCGTTGTGTGTTTCCTCTCTCCGCCCAACCTGTTTACATGCCGCCAATTCTTCTGCTGACTCTCCAAATGGATCGGTATGTGCCGACCCAATCAGCTTGTTGTGGAGTTGTTTAATTTTAGCCCATTAGCATAATTAAGGGCTTATGGGGAAATGTGGTAATTGCATTTTTGGTGAAGAGGACATGTTTTGGTAATGGCTCATTAGGCATGGGTGCATCGGCAGATGTTTAACGACCCATTGAGAGGAGCTCACTTAAGGCCGCACCGACGCAGCCACACGCTTCCAAGACTCCTCTTTTTTGATTACAGAGGTCACTTTAATTTCTCACCATTTTGGTAATAGTCCACTTAATTGTTGTTAATTATTTAGAATGAAGTCTTTATGGTATGTCTGTGCTGCTCCTATTTTGTTTAGTCTTTGACAGTAAATGATGCTGTGAGCCCCACAAAGAAACACTTGTTTGTTGCATGAAAAATCATTTTGTGTTGGATTAGGGTGATATAAGCAAACATTTCTATCACGCTATTCTCAATTTGCCCGCTAACAATAGATTCCATAGTCAAATACGTTGTAAGAAAAAATAAAATATGCATTTAATTTTCTTCTTTTCAGTTTATTATTAAAAAGACTGGAATGGCCAATTTGCATACCTGCAAACTCGTCACCTCTCAGAAAAATTCTTTGTTTTGACATTGAAATAGGCCATTCGCGTGATTCATGACACATAAAGCTCCGCAGATTTTGCATGAATGGCTTTATATTTAAGTGCAGTTTTGTTTCAAAACCGTGTTGATATGAGGAACCAATCATTAAACCATTTAGGAAAAAGTTTTTATTGCAAGATTATCAGCATTAACAGAATTCGTCGTTCCACCTGTCAGTTCCAGAATGCGTCCTGCTCTCTAGATATCTTTATCAGCACTGACTCATTCCGGTTGAGTACTAGAAACCATTTCTACTGGTTATTGTTTCAGCATCTCCTGTCTGAATATAAAAGCCTTTACAGGATTGACAGCTAGTAGTGCCACATCTCTGAGCCCATTGCTGTGATATACAGTTTTCTTTTTGTGCAACAAATTATTGCAGTAGATTACTTGTGCTTCAACATTAGAACTACATATTAATCAGACTCTCAGCGCCCATGTATTACATGTTCGCTAGGTCCCAAAAATTAGCGTCTTGAAAAAAATGCATTTCCTACAAATGTATGTATATTTTTATGTAAAATGAAAATCTGTCCAATTTTCTGGCTAAAGTCAATTTGTTTAAATGATTGAAACATAATGAACCCAATTTCTGTAGCTCATTTGACTTCAGATTGAAAATTCCCAAAATAAATTCAGTTGTTATGTACTAAAATAAATGGACAGTGTTTCTTTTCTTTCTGGAATTATTGTCGGTCACTAAGAAAACGTTCGTGTTTGTGAGATTGAGTCATGTTTTTTTGATGCCCACAGTCCTTTTACATCTAAGAATGTGTTTTTCAGTTTTATTCAATACATGTGCACTGTGGAAAAGATTGTCTGTGATTGTTTTTTCCCTGACGTGCAGCCCTCATGATGTTTGTGACTGATGTTGACAGTGTTTTATTGGTTTGCATGTCAGATTTATTGATGCGTTTTGCCTCTGGTTGCTCGTAGCTTCGTCACTTGGGAAACGACGAAGTGCACATCGTGTGGTCGGAGCACACGCGGGACTACAGACGAGGAATCATTCCCACCGACTTCGGAGATGTCCTCATCATCATCTACCCGATGAAAAACCACATGTTTTTTGTTCAGATCATGAAAAAACCCCAGGTACGTCCCTCGTCGTGAAGATAATGACATTACGTTACATTAAAAACCACAACCGTCCACCATAACTTAGCAGATTTTCATATATTACGTGAAATGCCTCTCCCGAGGCGTCTTAAGATCTTCGTCAGGATGTGCGATGTTTCGCTGATTGTCAGGAGATGTAGATTGTGGCTGGAAGGGCTGGATGGTATCTCTTCCTGTCTGTTCTCTGAAAGCACTAATGCTGGAAGTCCATTACTGCACTGTCGGCACGCCACTCTCATCGCGGTCAAGCTGCCTTTCATCTTCCTCCTCCCGCGTCTGCCACTAGATCCCCGGAGTAACCGAGCGTGTATCATTTGTAATTTCTCGCAAACACATCACCTCCACGAGACTTGACTGCTGTGTGTTGAGTGGCCTGGATGCTGTCAGATGTATGGTTCCTGCACCATGTCACCAGCTGCAATTAGTGAAATTCCCTCAGCTGTGTCACCGCTATCTGCCGTTCCACTCAAATAACTCTCATTTCATCCTCTCGATAAACGCAAGCCTTGGCAAATGGAAGTGCTGCATTATCCCTCGACTAGATTCAGCTGTCCTGCGCATTGATTTTTTCCAGTCTGTTTGTGGCGTACGCGTATCACGTGGAACGTCGGTTTAGAGTCTGTGTAAATTGATTTCGGATTTAGCGGTTAAAACTTACAGACATTGTTTCTTCATTATTTGCTCTGTCTCAATCAGGTTCCTTTCTTTGGGCCTCTGTTCGACGGAGCGATAGTGACCGGAACGCTGTTGCCGAGTCTGGTGCGGGCCACTTGCATCAATGCCAGCAGGGCTGTGAAGTCTCGACTGCCGCTTTACCAGAGTTTGTATCCTTCACCTTTACGGTTGGTAACTGTGAAATCACAGCGTTCCAGTATCTGTATGTGATTTGGCGCCAACACACTCCGAGTGCGTCTCATTCCGCTCTCTAGTTCCCTATGCCATGAATCATTTCATAGTGAACATGACTTCCACTAAACATTGGGATGCAGGAAACTGCCTCAATGATCTGTGACACGTTTATAGGGTTGTTTGCTAACGTGTAGCTAGTGTTTCTCAACCCCTCTGCGTGAGCGATTATTCTTTTGGCATTGTGTGTTGTTCTTTGTTTTTGCAGTTAAAAGTACAGTTCGTCCTATTCTGGTAAGTAAATGGTTTTTATGATGTATGCTGGGAATTGTTAAGGAGCAAAAGATTCAGTGCACTGGAATGACCCTAGAAATGTCTGTGTTGTGCATATTTTCTACTGAACTGGGGAACCGTTTGAAACAGATGCACTGTGTCTGTTATATAGGAAATTATTGTCTCTGGCTGGCGAATTATTACAAATCAATTCCCAAGTTGAACTGCGAAAGCCTTACACCTTGAGTGTCCATTAATTTCCAATAATTCATTGACCAGGAATTGTTATACTTGTATTGAATGTACATTTGTTTCTCATACCTTTTGCTTCTGCAATGCCGAACTTCCTCTATACTTCACCGCTGATTATCTTGTTTAGAAAGCAAGACATCGTAAGCTGCCGTTACTAGTTTCAAACTTGTTCAACTAGGTAATGCATCAACTTAGTTGTGTGGGTTTCAGCCAATTAGAATCAAGAATTTGACCTAACATGGTAAATGGGAAAATATAAAGTCAGTTGGTAATTATCAAAAACTTTAGAATAATGATCAGCTAACTGCACATTATCACATTTTTTTACAAGACCACTTTCCATATAAATACAAATATGGTCACAATATATTGATTTGACAGGAAATAATTGTTGTATCCAATAAGAAAGTGATACAAGAGACATGCAACTAGCACAGATGTGTTGCCAATCAAAAGGTTTTTTCTCATATTTGTGAAAGAAATCTCAGTAACACTTAAAGCCTTTATGTATAATTCATTATAAAGGATTATTAAAGGGTATAATGCATTATTGTTATTCATAATGTACGTTGTAATGCATTATATCATGTTGTAAATAATTATAACCAAATTTAAAATGCATAGTGTATCAATGAATTGCTAAGTGTTATAATGTGGTTACAATTATTCATGAGATTGTACAATGCATTATAAGGTGCATTACAAGGCATAATTAATGCATTAAGCCTATTTTTATAGTGCATTATACATAAAGGCTTTAAGTAAAGTGTTACTGAATTCTCCTTTGCTCACCACGACTGCATGTATATCATGAAAAAAAAATAGTACAAACAGTTATATTGTGAAATATTATTACAATTTTAAATAACTGTTTTCTATCTGAGTATATTTTAAAATGTAATTTATTTCTGTAATTTAAAGCTGAATTTTCAGCATCATCACTCCAGTTTTCAGTGTCACGTGATCCTTCAGAAATCTAATATGATGATTTGCTTATCAAGAAACATTTCATATTGTCATCGGTGTTGAAAGCAGTTGTGCTGCTCCATATTTTTGTGAAAAACATGACTTTTTTTTAGGATAAATAGAAATAGAATTTGATAAATAGAAAGTTAAGCATTTTTTAAAAAAAAAAAAATAGAAATCATTTGTAACAAACGTCTGAATTGACACTTTGGATTAATTTTACACATCCTTGTTAATAAAAGGTTTTCTTTATTTAAAAAATTTGCCAACTTACCAAAGTTTGAACGATAGTGTGTATGAGGAAATTGGTTGCAATTTTACAGATTAGCAGTCCAAAAAAAAAAAAAAAACAATTAGGTATTCCTACTGTGTATTAAGTTTAACACATGTAGTGCTATGTAGAATAGATCATAAGTAGATATTGCTGCATCATGTCTGATTTTTAATTCTGCTCTTTCCTGTCTGCTGTGATATTGCGTCAGTGTGATCATTATTGTGAGTGGGTGTGTGTGTAACTGTTAATTGTCTCTTGTGAATAGGGTGTGAAAGGCCATTAAGGATATTCTGCTTTCACAGCTTCCTGCAATGACTTGATCTGTCTCTATGAATAATTGATCTGCTTTTGGGTGCTGCTTCTACACCACTGTCTCTTATCTGTCCGTCACAGGAACATCTGCTCGACAGTCACCTCTTACGTTCACACAAAAGTGTGT
>JAHKKF010522046.1:9158-20777 GCA_019740295.1 Labeo calbasu
TTTGTCTTTTGTTTGGCTATGCATGACAGCTGTCTTTTAGTAATACTAGTGCAGTTCTGCATTTTAAGGTGATGTTGAAGATTACTTTGCATGACAGGAAGAAGTTCATAGACAGAGGAAGGAGCTGAGAATCTGCAACACTCTAGACCACATATTTTTTACGTTTCTAGGAAGTCATTGTATTGCAACTCGAAAACGATGCCAACTTTCATTATGCTTGACTTTGTCTTTTAATTGTGCTCAGAGTGATTTGCATATGCTCAAGTCAGCAGTGATCGAAACCTGAAAAAATACACTGAAATTCACACATCAGCCTTCCGGCATCTCAGTTTACATGCCCTGTGACTATTTTTGAAGAGTTCATTTGCAAAAACAGAGAATTCTGTTTTGTTTAATTTCCAAAAATCATGGTTTTTTTATTCTGCATTCCAATATCAAACTGCAAGTGGGTTGTTTAAAACAATAAAACACAAGTTTACAATAAAACACAATAAAAACTGTTATCATGTGAGTTATCTGTGTTTGTAAATGAACTCTTCATATGTTTCCAAAAAGCTTTCATACCATGCAAGTGAAAAGTGCTTTCAGAAAGATTAATACTGATACTGTATAAAATACAAAGGTCCCTCTTCAATTAACATTTTGAACTTTAACCCAGTTATTCGACTTGTACTCAAGTTTATAATAAAAAAGTTTGTCATAGTGATAATTGGAGGAAAAACCTATTCAACTGTATATCAAGTAAACAGAGAGAAAATATTAATAATATTTTGCGTTGCATGAACAATCAATAACTATGAAGGCCTTTTGCCGTCTGACAGAGGAAAAAAGATAATTGCGCCACTATTTCTTGCAGCTGCAACTTCACATTTCGTTACTGCGGCTTCATGGCTTGTTATTGTGATGTTATTTTCTCGCAGCTGCCAGTTTCATATCTTCTTCTTTCATAACTTCAAATTCATATAACATAATTGTTACAACGTATCGCCAAATTACAATGTTATTTCTCCAAATTACTTCACACCTCATAGCAACATAATTTATTGCAACTGTGACTTCATATCTTGTGATTTTAGTTTTAGTTCTCATAATTGCAACCTTATTATTTTTTTTAATTTAGACTATTTTTTGCTTTTGTGACCTGTGACTTCACACCTCACTAAAGCAACTTAATATCTCATCTCCCAAATGTTGACATAAACATCTTACAAGTATCTTTTTTTTTTTAAACTCTGAGACGGCCTTCCATAAATAACACTATTCTGGTAATAGTAACTTTATTAAACTACTTTACTACACCTCACAATTTAACAGCAGTGCATCTGAAATGTCACTGGTATGTTGATGCTAACGAGTGCTGTGTTTCAACAGTCATTGAAAATCACACGTATGAAACACTTTCTCAGTTTTTGCCTTTTTGTGAGTCAGAGAGCTCCTCAAAAGCACCTCGTATAAACCCAGTGGCAGTGAATGATACATTAAAACGATGATACTGTAAAATAAAGTAAGAATGGGAACCAAGTTGCATCCCAGTGTTTTCTTACCACGCATATTTGATTGTTCCATGTAGACTTCAAGCACAGGCCTGTACACAGCAAGTGTGGCTAATATGGCTTCAGTAACAGAGGTAAGAGTTCACCTTAGATAAGTCTTGAGGGGTGGATGTGTCACCTTGAGGTGTGAGGCAGGGCAGGACTTCGCAGGCTAAAGGTGTCGCCACTAGATGAGTGACGTGAGGGGGCCTTACCGCAAACCAGAGATGGCTCTGCCTCTTTTATTTCCATTGCTCGCTTATACAGTTCAGCAGCCTTCTCGAAATCTCCCTCTTCATAGCTGAGAAAATAAGACAGTGGTTGCCTTGTTGTTGTTATGAGGTTATTAGACTGTTCTGGATGGCTGTGGTTACTTACTTAAAATTTAGATTTCTAGATATGGTTAATTTCTTTTCCTCTATTATTTACATTAGAAACAATATTTACAAAATGTAATGTGCCCAAGGGGCAGCATGTATAATCAAAACAGCAGGGGGCCTAATACAGATCCTTGAGGCACTCCGTATTTAAACATTGTAAATACAGTTGAAGTCAAAAGTTTACATACACCTTGCAGAATCTGCAAAATGTTAATTATTTTACCTAAATAAAAGGTATCATACAAAACGCATGTTATTTTTTTTTATTTAGTACTGAATTGAATAAGATATTTCACATAAAAGACATTCACACATAGTTCACAAGAGAAAATAATAGTTGAATTTATAAAAATGACCCTGTTCAAAAGTTTACATACACTTGATTGTGGAATGATCCACAGGTTCTTTTTATTGTTTATAGATGTTCATGAATTCCTTGTTTGTTCTGAGCAGTTAAACAGCCCACTTTTCTGAGAAAAATCCTTCAGGTCCCACAAATTCTTTGGTTTTCAGCATTTTTGTGTATTTGAACCCTTTACAACAAGGACTGCATGATTTTGAGATCCATCTTTTCACACTGAGGATGACTGAGGGACTCACATGCAACTATTACAGAAGGTTCAAACGCTCACTGATGCTTCAAAAGGAAACACAGTGCATTAAGAGCATTAAGAAATTTTAAAAATTAGAGTAAATTGAACTTATTTTGTCTTCTGGGAAACATGTATCTCCTGTAGCTTCTGATGAGCAGTACTAAATGAAAAAAATGTAACATCTTCATTCTGTTCCATAGTTTACACCCTGTCTCTTAATGCATTGTTTTTCCATCTGGAGCATCAGTGAGTGTTTGAAAATTCCCTCAGTTGTCCTCAGTGTGAAAAGATGGATCTCAAAATTATATAGTCATTGTTGGAAAGGGTTCAAATACACAAAAATGCTGAAAAACAAAAAATTTGTGGGACCTGAAGGATTTTTCTGAACAACAGCAGACAGTTTAACTGTTCAGCACAAACAAGGGACTCATGAACAACTATCACTAAACAAAAAAACACATCTGTGGATCATTCAGTTAACAACACAGTATTAAGAATCAAGCATATGTATATGAGTCATTTTTATAAATTCATGGACTATATGTAAATGCTATGTGAAATATCTTATTCAAGTCAGAACCAATTTCCACCTCAGGTCATTTTCTTGGTTGTATTCGCCCTAGCAGCAGGAACTCTGAAGCGACAGACAGTGGTGTATTTAACAATGGGTGAATGGAGGATGCTGTGATGCTGTAACGTTTTGTGTTGTGGGTTTTGTGATAACGGAAATGGAATGTAAACACAATATTTACGTGATTAAAAGAGCACGAAAATCTGACTGAATCTCCTTATGACAACCTGCAGTGTTACATATCATCAAGGGTGAGAAAACAACACAACACTACAGACAACAGGTAGCTAAATGCCATTATTATCGCTGTTTCTGATGTTCTTTGAGTAAATATTTTTACACAGCTTTTTTAAAATGCAGGGTAGCCGGTGTTTCATATGTGTTTGGCCAACCAGCGTATATTTACATCACTGGTTGTTCCTATAGAACTAATTTAGACCCTACTCCAAAGTAGGAGCTAATTTAGTTTCCCCAAACAGAGTTCCTAGAAATAAATACATCACTAATTGTAAAATGTAAATTGTAAAGTAAACTTCCGCCAAAAGTTCTAGGAACCATGAAAGCCTCTTTTTGTTTTTTTGTTGTAAAGATTTCAGATGACGACATTTGTGAAGATTCCAAATGATGCCATGTATTTAATCTGAATCTAACTGGTACATATGAGCTAAAAATATTATTTTAAAAATATGGCTAACCTGAGTACAGCCAGGTTTTTCAGAGTCTCTCCAACACGAGGGTGCAGTCGGCCGAGACTGTCTTCATATACCTTTAGAGCACGCTCGTACAAAGGCAATGCATCACTGTGCTGCTTCTGTAATACAAACACACATCACACCAGTCAAATTGATAGTCAAAAGAGGGGACTGGATAGTTCAACAATACAATAGGTGGGAGAAGTGTGAGACGTTTCTTACCAGCTGGCAGTAGAGCACTGCAAGGTTAACTAGAGCAGTGGCTACACTGGGGTGTTTAGGCCCGAAGCTCTTCTCTCTGATATCAAGAGCTAGTTCATAAAGAGGAACTGCCTTTTCCAGCTTACCCTAATACACACAAACAGAGAGCCAATTAGATGTGGTCACACATTTATTAATAAAATAAGAAGACAACAGCACACAAAAATAAACACGGCAGAACAAATAAATGGAAATTGTCACTTGATTCCTGTGCACTCTGCAGAGGTGCTGAGCTGTGACTGTTTCCTGTGGTTTCTCACCCTGCGTTTGTAAAGTATTGCCAAGTGTTTGAGAGTATAGGCGAGAGAGGGATGATCCGGGGCGAGTGCTCGTTTTCGGATGTCAAGTGCTCTTTCGTACAGCTCCTCGGCACTCTCATACTCTTTCCTTTCGCAGTGAAGCGCAGCTAGGTTGTTCAGAGACTGGGCGCAGTCGGGGTGATCCGGCCCCAGAACACGCTGGCGCATCTCCAGGGATCGGGTCAAGAACATCTTTGCAGCACTAGGTTATAAATACCAACATGTTAAAATTCATATTATATAACTGCAAATGGGAATTAATAATACAAGTAATACAAGGAGACATGATGCATTAAGAGCCGCGGGGGGGGTAAACAATAACATGCATTTTGTATGATCCCTCTTATTTTGGTAAAATATATAACATTTTTAATGATTTTGAAAGGGGGATGTAAACTTTTGACCTTAACTGTATATATGACTGGTTTAAACAAAACAAATAGACAGGCTGAATGATAATACAAATTCACTCTCTGACAGGCAGGTGTTGATTGAAAACCAGAAAAATATTGGCAAATTATGTTTTTTGAGGAAAACATTTCAGGATTTTTCTTCATATAATGGACTGCTATTGTGCCCAGAGTTTGAACTTTCAAAATGGATTTCAAATGTGGCTTCAAATGATCCCAGCTGAGGAAGAATTGTCTTATCTAGCGAAACAATTGGTTAAAAAAAATACAATTTAAATACTTTTTAATCTTGAACGCTCATCTTGTCTTACTCTGCCTGAACTTTGTGTATTCTGGTTCAAGACAGTTAGGGAATGTCACAAAACTCCAGTCGTATTTTCTCCCTCAACTTCAAAAATCATTTCAAAATCATCCTACATTGATGCAGAAGTAATGCAGCAATGACACCGTCTAAAACTTTGAGGTAGTCCTGCAGTTCATGAGGTCTGCAACGAGGAAGTACAAACTTAATTCTTTAGCAGTTCTGATCTATTAATTGTAATTCTGCACCCAGATATGACCAAACAGGGGCTGCATGCAATATTTCACCCATTCCGTCCCATCTGTACACTGAAAGTGTGCAGAGATAGAAGAACATGTGTCGTAAGTATGGTTTTGTGATCTTTGAACATCACCATGATGAAGAAAACGATTAATTTTTTTGAAGCTTATTACATACCAATAGACATCATGTGGGACCGAGTGAGCCAACTAAGCAGTTATGGGGAAGAAGCCTTGCAACTAGTGTGAAAAAATAGTGTGAAGACTTTGAGCAGCCTGAAAAAATTTCTGCTGACAAAAACCATAAAAACCACACACAGTTTCCACTACAGATAACTCTAAACATTACAAACCATCAACTTTTAACCATTAAAAAATGGTATCCTGCAGTGTGTTTTGGGACATGTTTCATTAGGATTTCATTATTTTAACAAGCCACCAACTGAAGGTGACCAATTACCAGAAGAGACCAACAGGTATCATTACAGCTTTCATTAAAACCAGTACAATTCTAATCATAACCAGTAAAACCATTACAAATTCTGTGATGGTTTCTTTAGTTTTGTTTGTTTTTCAGCAGGGATGTCCAAAACATTCAGTAATCATGTATTCATACAACAATACTTAAAACAAATACAACATTATGTCATTTGTATCAAGAATGGTTGCATTTCACTTACAGCTGTTAGTGACGAGAACTTATTGCACAAGACATTTTACAGGACATTTAGGTGTTTTTCTTATTTTCCATGACTGGAAATCTGCATTGCACAATTGCAAAATTTCCAGGATTAGTGGGAACCCTATGTCCTTTTGCAAATGTACTGATATGTATGAAATGATGATTTACTCACTCCAGGTTGTTCTGCAGGTAATAAAGCACTCCAAGCTCATTTAGAGTCTTGGCACAATCTGCTGAGTCTTTGCCAAGTGTAAGTTCCTCTAACTGCAGTGCCCGCCGCTTCAAGAGAGCGAAACCATACTAAAAAGAACACATGCAAATACAGTATGAGAAATACTTTTTTTCCTCATGACATGAAGGTTCACAGTTCATTGAGTGGGACCAAATGAGACACAAATGTGGCTAAAAGTATTGTTTTGTCTTTCCTTACCAGGTGGCCTTTTTGTCGTGCTGTCTTCTGTCTGATCTTGACTGATCTCTTTCTCAACTTCTCAGCCTGCTCATATCTAGATAAAATAAAAACAGAAGTAGCCCAGCCATAATTTTCAATCATTAACAACATTGTGAATAATTAAAAAGCTCTAAATGTGTCTTCTCTAAATCCTAGACAGCTGTCAGGAAATTGTCTCCTAAAGCAATATATACACAGTTGAAGTCTAAAGTTTTCATGCACCTTGCAGAATCTGCAAAATGCTATTCATTTTACCAAAATAAGAAGGATTATACAAAATGCATGCTATTTATTATTTAGTACTGACCTGAATAAGATATTTCACATAAAATACATGTTTAGGGTATAAGTGATAGTTGTTCATGAGTCCCTTGTTTGTCCTGAACAGTTAACCTGCACACTGTTCTTCAGAATAATCCTTCAGGTCCCACAAATTATTACAGAAGGTTTAACGGTCACAGATTATTCAGAAGGAAACACAATGCATTAAGAGCCGGGGGGTGAAAACTTTTTGAATTTTAAGATCAGGGTAAATTAAAATTTTGTCTTCTGGGAAACATGTAAGTATCTTATGTAGCTTCTGAAGGGCAGTACTAAATGAAAAAAATAAGAAATTTAGGCAAACTAAGAAAAATGTACACATCTGTTCAAAAGTTTACACCCTAGCTCTTAATGCATTCTTTTTTTCTTCTGGAGCATCAATGAGCGCTTGAACTTTCTGAAATAGTTGCATATGAGTCTCTCAGTTGTCCTCAGTGTGAAAAGATGGATCTCAAAATCATACAGTCTTTGTTGGAAAGGGTTCAAATACACAAAAATGCTGAAAAACCAAATAATTTGTGGGAGATGAAGGATTTTTCTGAAGAACAGCGGGCAGTTTAACTGTTCAGGACAAACAAGGGACTCATGAACAACTACTAAACAAACAAACAAAACAAAACAAAAACAGCTGTGGATCCTTCAGGTAACAACACAGTATTAAGAATCAAGTGTATGTAAACTTTTGAATCGGGTCATTTTATAAATTCAGCTATTTATTTTCTCTTGTGGAAAATATGTAAACTACTTTTATGTGAAATATCTTATTCAGGTCAATACTGAATTAAAAATAACAAGTATTTTGTATGATCCCTCTTATTCTGGTAAAGTAATTAACATTTTGCAGATTCTGCAAGGTGTATGTAAACTTTTGACTTCAACTATATAGAAGCAAGCGTCCTGCATTAAACTGATCAAACGTGACAAAGACATTTACAATATTACATGTTAAATTACTATTTCACATGTAACTATTAATTTTTCCAGCAAAAAATAAACAGATAAATAAAAACCACAATCGTTTTCCACATTAATAATAATGAATTTTCCTCAAGCACCAAATTATATTATATTAGAATCATTACTGAAGGATCATGTGGCACTAAAAACCGCAATGGCTATTGAAAATTCAGCCTCGCCATCACAGAAATAAACTACGTAAAAAAACATTCACATAGAAAACATTATATTTTGCAGTATCACATTTTTTACCATGTTTCTGCCTTTGGTCAGCAAAAGCGAGAGTTTTTTTTTAATCAAAAACTAAATTCACCCCAATGTTCTCTTTTAATAGAGAACGACCAATAGAATATAGTTGTATATATTTAAATACATATTATTCATTTATTTCTTCTAATATTTGTGTGCTATGATTCTTGTGCTTATTTGACTGTCAAAATTTCCAGATATTTCCATGTTTACTAGGTTTGCTGCATTTTATAGAGAGTTTCAGCTTACTAATGTCATATTTGTGCCTCAGAAGGCACAAAGCCTCTGCAATATGTGTATAGTGGAGTATGAATTTAAGAAAAACGTGCTTTACTTGTTTTGTTTCTGGTAGAGGAGCGAGAGTGAGTCTAGCTCTCTAGCGACAGTGCTGTGTTCAGGGCCGTAAGCATTTTCACAAATCTCCAAAGCTTGTTTGTACAACTGTTCTGCGTTTCCGAATTTCCTCCAATGAACGTAAACCCCCGCCAGCTGGTGCAGGGACTGAGCCACACTTGGGTGGTCCGGGTCCAGAGCCGTCTCACGGATCTCTAAGGAACGCTGCAAGGGGGCCACCGCCTTAAAAACCACAAATTTATGTCATTTACACACTTTAAAATGGAATACTGGTGATCATCAGTTTTTTTGCCTGTACCACCTGGCTGAGCAGTCCCAGGTCTTTGAGGAAGCGGCCCAGTGTCTCATACAGGTTGGCCAGTTGGCTCATGCTCTGCTCACTCTCACAGGTCTTCTCAAACTCCTTCAATGAATCGAAATACTCAGTCGCCATTGAGCACTTATCCTTACCAACAAACTGCCAGTACGTCAGCAACTCAGAGAAATGACCCCTAAGAACACAAATCAGCAGCAAGGCGTTATTTCAGGCACATATTTACAAATGAGAGACACAGCAGGAAGGTGAGAATGTACCTCTTGTACAGGTTCTGGGACACAAACAGGTTAAGCAGACTCATCTGGAGTTTACTTCGATCTTCCTGCTGCTGGAGTAACCACGGCAGTTCATCAGCCACCCTCCACGTCACTCTGTCTTGCCTGAAACAACAAAAACGATTTAACAAAACAGTATAATACAATAAAATACAATATATTTTTTTTCCAAGTCCGAAAATACTGAAATATGTATAAATACAGAAAAATCACATCCCTGAAATGTCAGAATAAGATATTCTTACTTCAGCTGTTCACTGAAGAACCGAATGATTTTCTCTCTGTAGGATCCACGACATTTGCCCCCATCCAGAAACTCCTGGTTGACCGCTTCACATGCCTGAAAATGATACACAGTTACTTCAGTTTTTTCTGCCAGCGAGATGTGAAAGTGAGATCTTCATCCATGAAAGCTCACAGTACCACATTTAGTTTCGTCCACATAAGCATTAAAGGGCATTTTACCTAATATAGCTTCAAAGGTCCAGCTAGGTCAGAGACATACGGACCTGTGGGTGTTGAAACCGAATGAGGCCACAGGCGTAAGAAACGATGAGTAGTCTCTCTATATTGTGAAGTAGTGAGGTTAGAGCGGGAAAACTCAGGTCTGGGAACAGCTCCAAAGCTTCTGATTCACTGATGCCGTTGTGACTGGCACATACCAGGCACAATAACTGCACAAGGAGAAATACAAATAAATAAGTATAAACTGTGTAAATACGTTAAACTGTGTGTACGTTTTTGTTAATGATACTCTTTTACGAAGTGGACAGATGACCTCTTTCATAATGTGTTTTTCCTGATCGGTGCTGAGTGAGTCTAGCACCACCTTTAGCCCCAGCCTGTATAGCGATACTGTATCTTGACACAATGCACACTGCTGTAGAGTTCTCTCCAATGTCCAGGAGGATCTGGAGCTGACAGATTAAACATAAAAATCTTATTTTCTCATACAAACAGAGAGAGATCAATTGAACTGGAACTTGGCAATTTTAAAGGGATAGCTCACCCAAAAATTTTAATTACCCTATGATTTACTCACCCTCAAGCCATCCAAGGTGTACATGGCTTTCTTCTTTCAAGCAAATACAATCAGAGTTATATTTAAAAAAAATGTCCTAGCTCTTCCAAACATTTATAAAGGCAGAGAATTGTGGTTGAGATTTTGTTGAAGCAAAATATAGTGCATCCATCCATCATAAAAAGTTTTCCACACAGACTAGGGAGTAAATAAAGTGATGAACACGGAAGCGCAGCGGAGAGAGTAAAACTTACAAAAAAGAACAAAAGATTTATTAGAAAAACAGATAGACGGATGCACTTTATTTTGCTTTAAAATAACAACACCCATTCACTTCCGTTATAAAGCTTGGAAGAGGAAGACATTGGATTTTTTTTGTTTTGTTTTAGATTTATTTTTGGTGTTTTCCCCTTTTGTTATGATACGACAGTGGAGAGCAGACAGGAAGTGAAGTGACACAGAGAGAGAGGAGGCGGGATCGGGAAGGGTCCTCGAGCCAAAATTTGAATTTGGGATAGCCATAGGGCAATGGCACTGTATGTTGGCGCACTCGCCCACTAGACTATCGGCACAGACTGGATTTTTAAAAAATATAACTCAAACTGTAAACGAAAAAAGCTTGAGGGTGAGTAAATCATGGGGTAATTTTCATTTTTGGGTGAACTATCCCTTTAAGATTACTGCTTCGCTTCGCTAATATGGATAAAGGCATCACTATTGCTGTAACTGAATAAAAGCAAGACACAACGTTAAACGTTGTGAATGATGAAATGTAACGACAATAAACACTCGTCTGCAATAATATATGGTTTACCTGTGTTCTTCAAGCCATCTTGTGTATTTTCATAAACCACTGCTAATCGACATACATAGATACGAGTATAGAATTTATTGTCTGCCTCATTCTGTCATAAGAATCCACATCAGATCACATAAGGAAGTTATTTTAAACACGCAACTGATGTTGTGAATTAAAAACAAGTTATAATGTTTTTTATAACTTTTGTTTTTATAACTCTTTTGTTCGATAACAGGTTTAGAAAGGCTTATCATTGCATGTCATTAGAATGGAAGATGCTCTGCGTGTTGCTTTTTCAAATATAAGCGGAGAAGCATTTCCTCATTTCAGCACGTGAAATCGCGGGCACACACACAGAAAATTCTGAGAGAAATAAAACAAGGAAGTTATTTAAATGCAAAACCGAAAAACCGCAATTCACAAGTGCGTATTGAACCGTGGATGTTGTACTGAACGGTTCGATATTATATTGAGAATTGTATTGAATATATATATATATATATATATATATATAAGCCATCTCGGTCAAAAATGAGATAATGATACAGAGTGAATGCTCCTGACACATAGTACACGTCCATCAAATACTTTTACTTCAAACTCGCTAAATTCCAGCCTCAGCCCAATCAGAAGTACAAGTACTTACATAGAAACCTATACAAAGTAGCCAGAAAGAAATGCTCATTTTAAAGAAATACGTCAGATGGATTTAGCTGGTTTTGCATCTGAACTCTTCATATATACAGTGGGTACGGAAAGTATTCAGACCCCCTTAAATTTTTCACTCTTTGTTATATTGCAGCCATTTGCTAAAATCATTAAGTTCATTTTTTTTCCTCATTAATGTACACACAGCACCCTATATTGACAGAAAAACACAGAATTGTTGACATTTTTGCAGATTTATTAAAAAAGA
>JAHKKF010522048.1:0-12193 GCA_019740295.1 Labeo calbasu
TTATTCTCAAACACTCGTCTTGCCTTGCAGTCCTTGAACTCTGTGTATTCTGGCTCAAGACAGTTAGGGTATGTCGAAAAACTCAGACCATATTTTCTCCCTGAACTTCAAAAATCATCCTACATCACTGCAGAAGTTCCGACCCAGTCTTTGCAAAGTGAACGTGCAAAAAAGATCAAACACCCTTAACGAAAAAGGTAAAATAGCGATATAGGACGATTTTGAAGTTGAGGGCATGAGATGGGAGTTTTTCGACATACCTTAACTGTCATGAACCGGAACAAAAACAGTCCAGGCAAATTAAGACAAGATGAGCTTTTGGCATTAAAAAGTATATAAATTGTATTATTTTTATTAAAATAACCAATTGTTACGGTAGATAAGACCCTTCTTCCTCGGCTGGGATCGTTGAAACCGCATTTAAACTGCATTTTGAAAATTCAAAATTGGGGCACCCAATTTTATCAATAGCCAAAAATACATGCATCTGTCAAAATGTTTCTTTTATGCCAAAAATCATTAGGATATTAAGTAAAGATCATATTCCATGAAGATATTTTGTGCATTTCCTACTGTAAATATATCAAAACTTAATTTTTGATTAATAATATGCATTGCTAAGAACTTCATTTGGACAACTTTAAAGGTGACTTTCTCAATGTTTTGATTTTTTTGCACCCTCAGATTCCAGATTTTCAGATAGCTGTATCTTGGCCAAATATTGTCCTATCCTAACAAACCATACATCATTGGAAAGCTTAATTTAAAAAAAAAAAATTGGACCCTTAAGACTGGTTTTGTGGTCCAGGGCTTCTCATTTCCACCTGACCACTTGTGGTCTGTCCACAAAATGCATCTTAATACCGGTAGAAGCAGGGCGGCAATAAAGCAGTAATATTCGTTGCCAATATATTTTAGTGTTAAAGAAATACAGAGCAGCAGTGGGCTGTGCAGGTTTGAGCAGGTTGCCCCCCTCTGGTCAGATCAATAAGGTTTCTCTGCAGGCACAGAGCTGGTTATAATCCTCAGATGAGTTATGTTTCTGTCATAACCATGAGAGGGTTTTAACACTGACTCTCAGCCCAGATAAACAGTAGGTGGCATGTGTGGAACGGGGCAGAGTGACGGTGACAGCTTTTGAAACATTAATCCAGAGGCGAGGAGCCTGATACAAGAAGGCTGTGTGCTGTTTGTATGCTGAACAGTCTGCCAATCTTCATATTGAATATGGGCTCTGGAACACTGAGTGCTTTGTGGACTCTATTATAAGGTTTTTGACTGATAAAGGAAAGAAGAAGCCACTCTCTGATGCTTAACCTGGTGGTCTATAATCTGAGAATTTTGAAGTAAATATTAACAAAGGCCATGAACACAAACACACTGATATGAAACTATTCTCATTCATCACGTATGCTCTCAGAAATGCTTGATTATGATTGGCCACTCGTGGCGTTAGGCGGTATATATAGAAATAGCCTACAATGGCCCATTATTATTTATTTAGCGATAATGACCGGCTGCCTACACGCTATCCCGCTTATTTTAACAACCAGATAAATACATACGTGGACATGAAATATTGTTTTGAATTTAAACTATTGTGGAATCTTACCTGTGTATATTATCAGCTTAAATCTCTCATATCACGCGGTGGACTCGCTCCCTCTTGTTGCATACAAACGCAACTATCTCCGTCTCAGTTATCCTTAGAGTACTTTAATATTATTATTAAGGCATTAATATTAGCATACTGCAATACTGCTGCAATGTTTGTCGTGTGGTCAATCCTATATCGTTTGTTTTGTTCGTTGTAGGTTAGGCTACGTAATTGCCATAAATGACCGTGAGAATAAGGAATTATCTGACCGCGAAATGACGTCATTGGTCGAGCCTTTTCGGAGACTGTGACGACGCGTTTCCACAGTTATTAACATAGTAAGTCTAGCTTTATATATGTTCAATTTAACAAAATCGAATATACACTCCTATAATTCTATACTTTGTGTTATATGGGTCATTCTATAATTGCGGGTACATCTCATGTATATTTTAATATATTTTTATCAATATAAAGCCCCGATGCTTAATTTTCTAGTACACAATTATATATTTTCCCAATCACACTACTATATGTTATAAAAGCTGTATCTTTTGTTAAAAAATGATGTTCATATCACATACAACCCTCATATTCAGCTGTGCGATTTTGTAAAGTTGCTCATTCTGTTCTGCAATAAAGCATGAAAATGACCTCAAATATAAATTAATTTCATAGTTTTGCCTTCAGTTAGATTAGGTTATCAAGACATTCGGGTGTGCTCCTCAAAAAATAATAAGTGTTTATTGTGATATAACTTGTTTTATTTGTGTCCGAGAAATCACTGTCATTAACTAAGTTACCCACTAGAACCCCCCCTCCCCCTCTCAAAAAGGAATGGTTTGTCCAATTCTTGCATAATTTGCACTGTGTGATGATACTTCCTCTTGAAGCACATAGATGAAACACTACAAGTTATGTTCTCTCTCTTTCCCCTAGTATTGATTAAACTAACAAACCTGTGTCAAGAGTGGATTAATTGACTGTCAACAATGTTACACAAATATTATTGCTCAAATTTTAACAAGACAATTTAACTAAAACTTACATTTTGTTTATGAAAATATATTTCTAAACATACCATATGGTCAGCAGTTCTAGGCTTCTATGTTGAGTATAGGCCCGAAACACTAAAACATGTCAACTAAGTTACCTGTCAACTGTGTTACCCAGTAAAGGTAACATGGTGGACAGTAGCTAACGTAAATGTTACTTTATGCACATATTCCTACAGATCATCTTTATTTATATAGCACTGTATACAATATAGATTGTTTCAAAGCAGCTATGTAAGGTCACGTTTGGGTTTTTGGGAAACAGGAAAACTGTTTTCATCATATTGTCGAATTGTAAATGTACCCCTAATTACAAAATAACCTATATTACCTTGACATTAAAGTACAGAAAACTAGTGAACACTGCTGTGCGAGTGTCTCTAATAACACCGGTTAAGGGCAGCAAATTTGACCTCTCTCTCTTCCGACCAACGTAATAGAATCAATCTCTATAGTTTTTTCTTCTTTTGTAAGGCCATAGAAAAAAATATCATGGATTCTGCTATTGGAGCTGAAAACACAAAAATTATCCACGTTATTTTTTTCCGGTAAGAGTGGGCACAGCCATTTGTAAATTGTATGGGTTTGGCTTCCTCTGCGTCCAACTATTTTTAGCTATACAAAATAGCTTGTTTTGCTTCTTGATATTGCAAACTGATGTGTCTTACCATATTATTTTAATGTATTATCTTAATTATGAAAACACTGGTTTGAAGTGCAGTTTTACAGTTTACTGCAAGTTGTTATTCTTCTTGTTATTTCCCTATAGTGGCTAATGAACCAGAAGTCCCGCCAAAAACGTACTTCCGCGTTGAGGAAAACGGTGGGTAGAAGTTTATGACTTCCGCTTCTGAGAACCCTGGAAATGTGAAATCCAAGTATTAGCTTAAAGAAAGCTGATTTTGTACAATAATTTTGTATAATGACCACTTCCCTATATCATTGTGTTTCACATATCTTGTATCACTCTGCACTCTTTTTCTGCACACATAAGTTTTTCAAATCAATATTTTACATTTTTTTAGTAGGCCTAGGTATAAAAGTGCAGTCGGCAAAATTATATGGGTGAGAAGTTGTTAATAGTGTGGTGAAGTAGGAACTACAGCTCACACAGAAGTCACTTTCAAACAAACCACTTACTGGTCAGTCCACATGTCCAACTCGAACCTGTTGCGAAATCAGCATTGGGAAATCCTTCGCCCTCATGTTAAACTCCAATTTTCGTGGATTACTATTGAAATTATTGAGTTTTGACACTTGAAAATTCACTGAACAATGGTAAATGTGACCACACCTTAATAAATCCAACCGCATTATTGCAGAATAAACCCCTGCGGTGACATTTTTATCATTTAAAAAATACTGTTACACAAAGTGTAGGGAAAATAGGTGAATAAGGTCATAAAAACATGAAAAGGGAGGGAAATGGAAAATGGAGCAAAAAACAAGCAAACAGACAAACATCTTTGCTAAATGTCTTTCACAGATATCCACAATTCAATCAGAGAGCGCTGCACAGCTGTGAATGATGTGCAGAAAGCCAATGCTGGCACTTTGTTTTGTTAGCATGTGCACATCCAGGTCTCATAACATTAGGACCACTCAATGCGCTGCTCTTTTGAATTACTGCTCCTGGGCCAGGCCTGGGAAGGCTCATTTGCGAGCAATCGATACGGGAGAGGGATTGGGTGCAGATGGAGCGGTACATCAGGTCGGCCTTGATGGGGAAATCATTGAGGTCAGCGCTGAGAAGGCTAGAGCTGATCAGCTGTGTTAAACTCCTGCAGTGTCTCAGACTTCGCAGGACAGGGCCGGATGCATAAACAGACTGCTCACCGCCGCATTGTACCTCTGAGAAAACGTGCTTGATCGTTCAGAGATGATGGCGAGAAGACGGCGTTAGGTTTTAAAGCATCTAGCCCTTGTTAGATTCGATCTTAGATTACTTTGACAAATGAACAATAGCCTTAAAGTGATATATGCAAGCTGACAGGCTGCCCATAATATTGTTTTTGGCTGTGCATGACTTCAGGTCAAATCAGATGAGATTCAGAGAACAACGATCCGTCCTCAAAGAAAGTCTTGCAAAAACACACAAATCATATGTGATTGTTTTTTCATAATTGATTCTGTCTAACTGGCTTTAGAAGGAAGGGTTTCTTTTGGCAAAAGAAAAAAATCTTGTTTAGGGGAAAAGAAAACAATTCACAACATCAAAATATTAGTGATAGCCCACATGTACAGGCTACAGCCAAACAAAATGAATTCAAATATGACAATAATAAACAGTAGTAATTAACCAAAACATTAAATACACCACCAAGCGGTTAAATAAACAGCATTTAATGACAGATTTGAAATCTAATTTAGTATATATTATATATGTAATATGTTCATTTACTAGATAAATATATGATTTCATTATGTCTATAATTTTAGCCCTGTTTTTAACAACTAGTACAGTGTAAATGGTTTTCCACAGGTCACTTTCTTCTCTTGCAGTCGCTATTGTCAAAACTCAAATATAACAAAAATAAACTTTAGTAATTAATAAAAAAGGAAAAACATCATTAAACAGTTCAGCAAGAAGTGTAAATGGTTTCACACAGGTCACATTTTCCTCTTGTATTCCTCATTGTAAAAAGGAATATATGGCAATAATAAACTAGTAATTAATATTAAAAACTTCAAACACTTTGATAAGCAGCTTTAACTGAGAGCTTTTAAATATAACATAGCATATATTTCACTAAAGAAGACTGAGGGCAGTGGTTTTAGCACTGTTTCTTTTTGTTTAACTACTAGTATAGTGTAAATGGTCACTCTGCCCACTCGTCATCACAGTGGATGTGAGCGTCGATCATTTTACTCCCGTTAAGCACAAATGATTCAGTTGTGTTAATGGCATTTTTGTTTTCTAGTATGCACGCGTTCATGGCAAACAGCCGTACTTGAACTTTTGTCCGAGCGATTAGGACACAAGGACAGTGCCTGCAGCATTAGGTGTCCTTTAATTGCCATTTGCATAGTGGGTTAATCATTTTCCGACTCCCCAATTACTTACCCTCTGTGTCCATGTCAATGACGCTCTCACACAGATGCCCACATTTGGGATTATGGAGGCTTTGTTTTGCTTAAATGGTTATCGTCCCGGGATCAATCACAAAGTGTGCATTTAGAGAGCGGAACGTGGCGTTCCATTTGGATGCTTTCTCTGAATTCTGATAAGACTTTATGGCCCCCATTCATAACATTGTAAAAAAAATAATTTGATTAATTATTTTTCATATATATATATATATATATATATATGCTCATTAATTTTTGGCAGTCACTAAGTGTTTACCTTATTAAGATGCAATTATACTTTCATTAAGCACAGACACACACACACACATATTTACATATGAAGAGTTTATATGCAAAAACAGATGACTCAGTTCTTAATTTTCAAAAATAATGTTTTTTTTCATTAAGCATTCCAGTTAATCTCAGTCAAACTGCAGTTGGGTTATTTTGATTTAAAGTAAAAATAACTAAAAAAATACAGCTAACTAACACAATAAAACACAATCAAAACATGATAACATAATAAAAAATAAGATTTTTTAAAATAAAAAAAACACTGAGTTATCCGTTTATGCAAATAATAAATATACATATATAGTTTTGTTTATTTATTTAATGCACGCTGATCAATAAGAATTAGTAGTCGAATGGCTTTTGTTTTGTACATTTTATAAATCCAAATGTATATATTTTTAAAATAATAATAATAATAATTCTGAATTTTATTCGTTTTTAAAAAGTATATATGGTAACACTTTACTAACATGAACACAATACATAAACATATTTATAACAGTATTCACAGTGCTTTCATGTTAACAAGCATAACTTTTGAGTAATAATGCATTAGCAAATGTTAAAAATTAACATTAACTAAGATTAATAAATGCTGTAGAAGTATTGTTCATTCTTAGTTCATTACTAATTAACTAACTAACTAACCATATATAATATAAGGTTAAGGTTATTATAATGTAATTATAATATATATATATATATATATATATATATATAATTAGTGGTTGAATGTCCAAATGTATTTTTTTTTTAAATAATAATAGTAATAATAATAATAATAATTCAGTAATTCAGTTTTTAAAAATGGCTATTATTTATACCAGTTCATTAAAAATTATATTTGATAACCCTTAGATTTTTGGCAGTTACTAAGTATTTACTCTATTATGATGCTATTATACATTCTTTATAAATGATGTAGAATTATGTTATATACATGTATTAAATTATGTTACATACATATATATATATATATAGAGAGAGAGAGAGAGAGAGAGAGAGATGATAGATAGATAGATAGATAGATAGATAGATAGATAGATAGATAGATAGATAGATAGATAGATAGATAGATAGACACACGTTAATCAGTATAAATTACTAGTCGAATGGCTTTTGTTTTGTACATTTTATAAATCCAAATGCATTTTTTTTAGTAATAATAATAATTCTGGATTTATTTCTAGTTTTTAAAAAGTGCCTAGTATTTATACCAAATTATACTTAATAACCCATAGATTTATGGCAGTTACTAAGTGTTTGCCTTATTATGATACAATTATACTTTCTTTAAGCAAATTATATTATGCCACATTTTATTCAGAAAACAGTTTTCACAGTCTTTTACTGACTAACAAATTTACTGCATGTTCATATTTCATTTACATATATCTGATATGAAAAAAGTTCCTGTCAGCGACAGGAAAGCAAGTATTCTGGAGCACAAAGAGCTGACTTCCAAATTATTTATTGTTGATTCCCTACATTTTGGCATCTTGTTTTCTTTCCCCAGCTGTGTAGTGCCGACTTTGCCCTTTCCCTGAAAGGACGATATGAGTGTCAGATTTATGACCTGCTAAACGAGGCTGCTGGCCCGATTGAAATCTACTGCAGTGAGTAACAATGACAGAGTGAGGATGTTTGCCCATGATTAGCAGAAATGCTAGAGGTTAATTACTCAGATCTACGTTTATTGTTCCATTTGCACATTTCAGACAGACTGATCGTTATTAATTAGGGTCACCGATCCGATCGAGGCGAACAAGGAGCCCCTACAGCCATTTCAAGCAGGCAGAGACCGAGGCACCATTACCTCGGCGGAACAGTTAGCGCTGTAAGCTATTGGCTTCATCTAAGAGCTGCATTAGCGTGAAGAGCTGAGCTCATAAACAGTGTGGGCCGAGCTTTAAATGGCTGACTGGGTTTATGTGCTCTTCTGTTTGATAATGCTTTGCACTTCTAATGCATTTTTAAGTGGCCCTTCACGTACTCATTTCCCAATAAAGTGGATTAGTTTGCTTTAAGACCCGGTATGAAGAGGTAAATCACAGCAACAGCCAAATCAGAATGAGGAAATTAGGGGGTTTTTTGCATATGGAAAGCATCACCTGGCTGAAGAACCCTTAAGAACCTTCGGACGAGGCTTAGCGGCTCATTACAGGAAGTGTTTTTGACTTCCTGTCCGCGCCGTTGAGTACACGCAAACGCAAACAAATGCAGAAGTCAAATAAAATCAGCCAATACGCTAGTATACTAATATCAAAATGAGAGTTTGATCCCTGACGTTTACTAGATATTATTTACTTAAGCTTGAAAATTGAATCAATACATTTCGCCGATTCCATAAATGTAAATCAGATCTTTAAAACAGGATTATCCTCTATGAGGTGATGTTATTCAGAGTGAAATGACTGACCGCAAGAAATCAATTCGGCAAATTAGAGAAGGATGAATCAGACGGCACCCATGTGGACATGGAAAATCAATAAAATAATTTAAAAGATAAAGGCTCTGGGTCCTTCAAATCTCCCCTGTGGCTATACGTGACAGTTTATTCTCATTAAAGTTTTGGATAAAATGTCATGCGACGGAATCCGAGGACTCGTGCATAAGCAGAGCGAGTCGTACCACCTTCCTGCGTAAAAGTTGGCGGAAACCAGGTGTTTCTAATAAGCGCGTCTACGCTGAGGCCTTTGTTGTAACTGATGACTCAGAGATGTTACAGAGTCCTGGCATTTCTGCTGCATTAGCTTTATCGCTATATTTAGAGTTGCAATGCACTTTCTGGCTGAGGGAGATCATATCTGAACGGCTTCAATTGAAAATATGACGGCAATCATATTTCATACCATGTGGTGGTGCTGCAGTCCAGTTCCTCGTTCTGTCACATGGAGATGTACGCTGATTTTTTTTAATAGCAGAACCAACAAGCACAGCAGGTGAGCTGGATTAATGTATTTTTTAAAAATAGAACTGAACTTAAAAAATGGACTTGTGCTTTAGTGCCATCCATTCGTTTCCCAGCATGCACCGTGGCTTGATTAATTAATATGAGTGTATTATTTGACTGTTTGCCAGTTTTGTGTACATAGTTGTTGGTGTTTTTTGTCTTATTAATGAGCTTGTTGTCTTGTGGTGGCAGTGTGAGTTTGTTTCTCGGTCACCCTTGTCCAAGTTTTGCGGTCTGTGTTTGGTGATTATGATCTCTTATGTTTTAATCTCAGAAGTATTCAAATCATGATTTGCCTTAGTCTTAGAAAGCTAGGTAATAGTTGAAGATTTTGAGTCGTGGCAACCTGCCATTTTAAATTCAGGCAAGATATTTACTTAAAATAATTACGCAAAATAATCAACTTAAAAAAAACATGTAAACTGTTGTCCTCATTTTTTAAAGTTCCGCAAACATCCCATTTTTTAGAGTGTGTATAAACAATGTGGTAATATATGACAAATGCGTGACCGCATATGACAGAAAATCTATCCAATAAAGAACAAATATTTAGACTTACCCTAGACTGATGGTTCATTTTAATAACACTGCTGTGATGAAGGTAAATAAGATTGAAAGTTCATCTTTCTGAGGAGGGACTCGTAGTTTCACAGAACAAGTTATTTACAGGCACACTGAAAGGTCACACTAATCTCTGAATAACCAGCCATTGATTTTCAGTTATACCTTTTAATAACGTGGAGAAAGAGACACTCCTTTATATACAATATTTATTAAGTGCCTCTAAATTATTAAGTGTCTCTAAAATTGAGAAATTCTCTTAGGCTTTGCTTTAAATCTTTCTTTGTAAAAAAAAAAAAAAAAAAGAACAGAAAGCATTCTTCACGGTTTGCTCTATTTAAGATGTTCATCGACAACGTATAGGCACGAAAACCGCCACAGTGGAGATGGTAAAGTGAGAAGAGATTATTCTTTTGAAAAGGCTAATTGGTATGAATTACTGAAGCTGTGGTTGTTTACACCCATCTTCTTGTTGGTTGACAGGTCTGGACCTCACAGGGCAGCCCTTTGATTGAGAATGAACTCAGACAGCATCTGATGAGGTCGGGCTATTTGTTGATTAATATACAAAGAGTCACACTAGGACTCCATTAATCAAATGAGAATGTCACGTTCCGTATGATTTACATGTCGCCTCTCCTCCAGCAATTCTGTTTCGGACATGGCACGGGGTGGGAATGAAAGGATGAGGGATGAGAAGACAGGATGATGAAGGGTATTTTAGAGAATGAGTTTACTGTATGTGATGTCACTCCGCGCAGCGGGACTATTCGTACAGCAGCGAAGTTTCATTTCTGTCATAAATCTATCTCTTCAAAATATACAGTCGAACGAAGCCTGCGGGCGTACATCAACTTGTTTGTTTCAGTCAGTTTCGTTTCAGACTGGGTATAGGTTTTCCAAAGAAATGTACATCTAAATTTTATGCAATATATATGTTTTTAAAAATATGTATTGAAAATAAACAATAAATAGTAAAAAATATTTTTTTTTAAACATTGTTTGTTTATATGCTTATAAGACTTCTATTATCTTCTGTGATCGAACTAATTCAAAATTCTGATTTTTATTCTAATTCCAGATATGTTTATATATTTATTTGTTTTCATCATACCATATCATCACGTTGATGTTTTAATAATGAATATGATTTTAAATCTTATTCTGTTTGCAATAATGTTTGTTTGTGATCACACTAACAGATTCAAATCAGAACCATTCTGGTTATGGTTCTGATTCCACTTCCTATTTTGAGTGTGATTCTGATCATGTTTTACTTTTTTTTTAAACATTTGTTTACTTTGGGTCACACAGATGAATATATGTTAGTGATAGATTAATAATGTTTCCGATTTGATTGTAATGATAATTCAAATTTATATTTATATTTTTTTCCGACTGTCAGTCTGACTCCTGATTCAATTCTGATTTTGTTTGTCATGTGCTGTGATCACACTATTGGATTAAAATCATTCTGATTCTAATTCTCACTCTTGATCTGATTCCATTTCCTATATCGAGTGTGATTCTGATTCTGGTCATGTTTTACTTTTTTTAATTTTTAATTTGAATGCATATTTCTAATTCTGACTCTCAATCTGAGTCCTGACTCAGTTCTGATTCTCTTTATGTTTGTCACACATCTGATTCTGAAGCTAAATTTCACTCTTTCTCTGCTGAAAATTTAGATTTTCCTAAAAAAAATTGCATGTTTTTACAGTGAAGTCACACTGTTTCATCAATAATATTTCTGGTTTTAATGTGAATGTCTGAATTTCTGATTCTAAATTTGTCTCCTGCTCTGAATAAATTCTGATTTGAGTGTGATTCTGATCATGTGTGTTTGTTTTCATGTTTTTTTTACAGTGATCACATTGAGACATTAATAAAGTTTCTGATTCTGAGCTGAATCCTGAATCCTGACCTAATTCTGATACTCTTTCCCCCGGTTTCACAGACAAGGCTTAAGCCTAGTCCTAGACTAAAATGTAAGTGAGCTGTTTCAACTGAAAGAAACTTGCACTGACTGATCTAAAAATATATCAGTGCCTTTGTTTTGTCTCAAGAGGCACACCAGTAATGTTGTTTTCTAAGCACGTTTATAAAAATTACTTAAATGTCCTAATTGAAATATGGCCTAATCCTGGCTTAGTCTAAGTCCTGTCTGTGAAACCAGGCCTTTATGTTTGTCACACATCTAATTCTGAATCTAATTTTACTCTTACTCTGTTGAAAATTTAGGTTTTCCAAAAATATCCCGCATGTTTTTTCATGCTTATTTTTTTATTATTATTTTTTTTTTTTTTTACAGTGAGATCACACTGTTACATCAATAATATTTTTGGTTTTGATGTGAATGTTTGAATTTCTGATTATAAATTTGACTCTTACTCTGAATAAATTCTGATTTGAGTGTAATTCTGATCATGTGTGTTTGTTTGCATGTTTTTTACAGTGATCACATTGACACATTAATAAAGTTTCTGGTTCTGATCTGAAAATTTCTTCTAATTTGAATTTGTATTCTTAATCTGAATCCTGACTCAGTTCTGATTCACTTTATGTTTGTCACACATCTGATTCTGAATCTAAACTTCAATCTTACTCTGATGAAAATGTAGATTTTCCTAACAGATTCTGCATGTTTTTCCTGCTTGTTTTTTT
>JAHKKF010522052.1:5997-16603 GCA_019740295.1 Labeo calbasu
ATTTTTTTGTACAGGGCGTTTGACTTCCTTTGCACGTTCGCTTTGTAAACACTGGGTCGGTACTTCCACCTACATTACGTGCGACCTTTCCAATGTGATTATGTAATGTATAAGGTCAAGCTAATGCAAGAAGTATACAAATTGTTTGTTTTAGAAAAAGGCAGATTGTTTCACTAGATTAGACACTTATTCCTTGACTTTGATCGTGTAGAGCTCTTTGATGCTGCACTGAAACTACAATTTGGACATTCAACTCGCTGATCCCCATTGAAGTCCACTATATGGAGAAAAAACCTGGAATGTTTTCCTCAAAAAACGTAATTGTGTTTGCCACTGGACTAATATAAATCTGTGAAGACTGGGTTCAGATTTTGTGAAGCTTACATGGAAGTAACAAACAAAAATTACATTAACAAGAAACCAAACCCCATGACCTAACAGAAAACCTGACATGAACGGCTTACTAAACTCGCTGTAGGAAACATCAATAATAATCAAGAGAATCACAGGGGTATTTATACACAAAACTAATGAGTTAAACTACAAACACCAGGAGACAATCAATGAATGCCGACAAGAACATGAGAACAGAACACAACAGAAGACAAACTAATATTTCAAAAGAAATGACTCTAAATATGAAACAAGAGCAAAATTTCAACGCCTGCACTGTTTGCTGCTTTAAAAAGACAACACAAATGCTTTCCAACTCAATCTTTCCTTAAGATTTCATGTGATTTTGCAAAAACACAAGCGGCTCTTAAACCCTCTGGCCCTCTCGTCCATTACAAGACTATTTACGGCAAACATGTTTCTAGCTCTTGATCGCAAGAGAAAATAGTTCAAATAATGTCTGTGGTAATTGACAGCACGAAACAGCTGCTACAGGAGATGATAAAAGTTCACAGGAGAAAGGAAGAAGTGAGGAAACATACAGGCTGTTTGACAGCATTATGAACCCGTTACATCATCAGACCTTCAGTGATAAACATGCACTTTCCTGCTTCAGTTTCCTGTCAAATGCGTGAATCTCCATTCCTCCATGAACTCAGGGTCAAGCCATATTTATATATGCTTTTCAGGGCAGATCTTATTAAATAATGAGATAATTACTGTGAGAGTAAAGCGAGAGCAGACTGACCGCACTCGTCTCTTATACTGGCTCTCGTTCCGCATGTATTATTCTGATACAGTTATTTCATTTATATATAGACATTCATCATTAATTCTTTAACTGGTTTTTAATGAACACTGATGTTTATTTATGTGTTTTGTGTTGTTGATTCACCATTTAAAAACAAAAATAGTTAACTACACCAATATATGCCAAGCAGAGATTTGTTCCAAAAGCATAAGCTACATAGGTAGTACAAACTACTGGTACCAATGCAAACATCTACACTGTGAGTAAATCACACGCATATGCAACTAAATTTAATGTTTATCATTGTTCACTCACCAGTGATTGAGTGAAGAATAAGCTAAGAATGAGTTTAGCACAAACATACACTAAAAGGCAAAAGTTTTTCAAAGAAAATTCAAAAAAAAGGTCTCTTCTGCTCACAAAGGCTGCATTTATTTGATAAAAAAAATGTGAAAATTGTAAAATATTTTTACAGTTTAAAACAACACTTCTCAGTGTGGAATAAAATGTATTCCTGTGTCAAAAATATGTATATAACAGGATTTCTGAACAAGCAATAACATCTCAAGCATCACCACCAGCTCATAAGTCTTATAAAATATGACAAATATACAGTACATTCATCATTTTCATGCTTGGTTGCCATGTTTTAGATGTAATTACTAAAGTTCTGTCATAAAACTTCTTGATTGCCTGATGTTTCCTCAAGTTTATTTGTTTTGCTTTCAGATGATGGATGTATCTTCATAATAATCTGTCATTTTGTGGAGAAGTTTAATTAGGAATGTGTTTAATATATATATATATATATTTTCACGTGTGTCAAAAGTCTAGCAAGCAAACAACAATATAATAGAGTTATACTGTACTGCTATACTACTCAGTTGTGGTATTGAGGGTCGAAGAGAGCGCTGGTCATTCACTCCTCCCACCTACAAGCCCTGCTGGTACCGAGACTCAAACCTACAACCTTTGGGTTACAAGCCCACAACTCCCCCTTACAATGTTTTTGAGACACAGCCTTGGTTGATTAACTGGCCAAAACCTGTTTAATATATGTGCTTTAATTATTATCTCAGAGTGGCTCTGTTTACTGTAAATGCTACTACACAAACTGATATTGTTTACATGTGTGGAGGATCTCAAACTCCATCTCTGCTTATTGTTGTGAGTTTGGGTTTATTATAATGTTGATCTGGGAACGCAACATACACTAAGTCATCAGATTTGTAAGGTAAAGCATTTATTAACCTATGCAAACTCAGGAGAATACATCACTATCTTTCTCAATATGCTAACTGTTCATCGCAATTTCAAAATAAAATATATATGTAATTTGTCATTTTAAAGGCTATTGTTCACTTAGGTCTATTTTTATTACTACAAAAAAAATAAATAATTATCTGATTACTCGATTAATTGTAAGAATAATCGTCAGATTACTCGATTACCCAAATAATTAGTTAGTGACAACCCTACAGAAGCATGTCTGTTCCAAGACTACTATTAGTCTTGACAGTATACATTTTTGCTTTTTTTGCAGTGAAATTTGAGTAAGCATTGTGTAATCATTTGCTCACCCTCATGCCACTGCAATTGAAAAAAAAAATAATAATAATAATACATTAATAAAAATTATGTTTTATAAGACAAAAATGGCCGACTTTTCTCACTATCCTATATTATCCTATATTATCACCAGACAAGTGTCTTTTATTCAAGTCAAAAACGTAATGCAGTATCACTGAACTCAACCTAAATACATTAATTTATACCAACAAAACTACTAATTATAAGTTAAATGAGGTAGAAATACAGTAGCTCTTTAAAGGGGTCATGACATGGATTTTTTTTATCATGTTAATATGTTCCTTGAGGTTTACTTTTAATGTTAATAAAGTTTTGCACAAAAAAACAAATAAATATATGTGGAACAATTATTATTTTAAAGGAGAAGTCCACTTCCAAAACAAAGATTCACATATAATGTACTCACCCATTGTCATCCAAGATGTTCATGTCTTTCTTTTTTCAGTCATAAAGGAATTATGTTTTTTGAGGAAAACATTTCAGCATTTTTCTTCATATAGCGGACTGGTGCCCCGATTATATCCAGCTTCAAACGATCCCAAATGTGGTTTGAAAAATGATCCCAGCCGAGGAAGAAGGGTCTTATCTAGCGAAACGATCGGTTATTTTCATTAAAAAAATACAATTTAAATGCTTTTTAATCACAAATGCTCATCCTGCCTTTCTCTGCCTGAACTCTGTGTATTATGACTCAAGACAGTTAGGGTATGTCAAAAAACTCCAATCGTATTTTCTCCCTCAACTTCAAAAATCATTTCAAAATCATCCTACATCGCTGCAGAAGTACCCACCCAGTCTTTGCAAAGTAAACATGCAAAGAAGACCAAACACCCTTAACCAAAAAGGTAAAACAGCGATATAGGACGATTTTAAAGCTGAGGGAGAACATGAGATGGGAGTTCTTCGACATACCCTAACTGTCATAACTCGGAAAAAAACAGTTTAGGCAGAGTGAGGCAAGACGAGCGTTTGACATTAAAAAAGTATATAAATTGTATATACTATATATATAACCAGCGCATTTGGGATCATTTGAAGCCGCATTTAAACTGCATTTTGGAAGTTCAAAATTGGGGCACCATATCAGTCCATTATATGGAGAAAAATGCTGAAATGTTTTCCTCAAAAAACAATTTCTTTATGACTGAAGAAAGAAAGACATGAACATCTTGGATGACAATGGGGCGACTACATTATATGTGAATCTTTGTTTTGGAAGTGGACTTCTCCTTTAATCCTCATTTTGACTAGGTGTGCAACGGCTGATCCGTGATCCGTGCGGATCACAACCCACGGTTCGGAATGCACATGACCCGCGGATTAACTCATTTTTAAAACTTGTAGATTAATACTATTATAATAACGACCGCAGATAAAACACAGTGTTTTTCTGCTGATATTGTTTAAATAATAAATAAATAATTACACAGAAAACTCGTGTTTACGTCAGCGGAGCATGTGAATCAGTCAACAACAACGGCTAGCGGCGGAACAGAAGAACTCGAAAATCCTCCCGCGTCATTCAAATCTTATGTATGGGAGCATTTTGGACAAAACAGTTACAGTGTGTAGACACTGTGGCACGAGAATGAGCCGTATGAAAGTGGCAATACATTGAGTATGGGCACGTATCTGAAGCGACATCACCCCGGTGTGCCGACAGAATGCAAACCGCAGCAACAGCTGCTCACCGCTGCATTTAAGCAGCCCTTTGCACCAGGATCAGAGCGGGCTAAAGCTATTACCAAATCTATCAGGATGTTTATAGCGGTAGACATGAGGCCATACTCTGTGGTTGAAAACAAGGGATTTAAAAACCTCCTAAAAGTGCTTGAGCCACGGTACGAAATACCCTCGCTCACCCATTTCAGCATGAAGGTCATGCCTAAACTTCACAAACAGGAAAAAAGCAAAATCGTCGCAGACTTATCAGATGCATCCTTCATTGCGATCACCACAGACGGGTGGACATCAAGGGCTACCGAAAGCTATGCGACTGTAGCCGCTTTTCCACAGTTGGGCCGAACCGTTCTCTTTGCTTAACCGTTCCGTTCCGTGCCGATCCGGGCCAGTCAGCACGTTTCATTTTCCACTGTGGTGCTGATAACGGAACTCTTTGGAATGTAAATACAAATGCGTCAATCGTTGCCTTGGTAACGCAATTGTAATGTAAACAGCCATATGGACGATGATCAGATATTTCTGTATTTGGGACTCCTTTTTTGAAAATCTGATATTTACTTAGTTAAATAACAGAAAAAAGGACACATCTCTTGGCCCAAAAAAAATAAATAAACAGAAGGCGACGACAGGTATCACGTTACCAGCAAATGCTGAGGGGATATGCATGCTAACGGAGACGGACACAGAAGGTAAAACCTAAAAAAATACCACATTTATTTACAGTAGTAATGCATGAGCTATGAACGCAGCGTAGCTATTTACTTGGCTGTTTGATCAAATGGCGCACTTTTGTTTAGCACACACACTCTATCAGCACGGTTGTCTAACCGTGCTGAGAATTCCGGGCCGAGAACGGTTTGTAATCGTGCCGTGCCGTGCCGTGCTGTATCAGGCTCAGGTGGAAACACAACTGGAACCGTACCTGACCGTTCTAAGAACCGTTCGCCGAATGGTGGAAAAGCGGCTTGTGACTGCCCACTACATAACAGCGAGATGGGAAATGTGAAGTCCGGTCCTACAGACACGCCCCGTGGAGGGTATTCTCCACGGCAGGTGACATAGTGACTGCTAAGAGGTCTACTCTCTCTCCAGAGAATGTAGACATCCTCATCTGTTTGAAAAAAAATTTGTCATTATAAGGTTTGGTCTGTTTTCAGGTCTCAGCTGGTTATTTCTTGATTTTTTTTTTTTTGTATTTTATTTAAGTTATTTTTGATAAAACCAAAAGTTTCTTGCCATGCTATTCTTGTAATAAATGGAAAGCAAATTACATTTGACCCCTCCCCTTTTTTGCTGATCCGAAAAATGGTCCGATCCGTAACTCAAAAACAGTGAGTGATGCGAACCGTGAGTTTTGTAATCCGCTGCACCACTAATTTTGACCCTCGTCTAAAATGACCTGTTTTAAGAGGTGGGTCTTTTAAAAGCTTACCAGTAATCGGCCATTGTTATGACTGGCTTAACGTCATTGCATAGGAAACAGTATCAACGCCCCGCCCCCTCGCTATTGCATATGAGTGTTTGGCAACATGAAGAAACAATGGTAATTTCTAGACAAAGCATTATGTAATAATTTACTTACAGTTTGTGATGCAGCTGCAGTCAGATCTAGTACCACTTCATCTTTAAACAAATGTTTCTTTGAGACCTCTCCATTACACTGTGCCTCATTTACAAAACAAAATGCTCGGATCAATCCTCTGACATGATCCGTGATGACATTAAAAATAAACTGTCTACTTGTCCTCTACGCTGGGGTTCTTCTGATATCTGCACAACGACGCAAACAAGCCGTTTAAACCAAATGCGTCAAAGCGCACCGCAGATCCAAATGAGCCACTTTTGAAAAATAAACACTTTGTTGAGGAGGACGTTTTAAGCTATGAAACTTGCAGGATGTTTTAATAGCACGAAGACCTTATATTTGCCAAAAGATCAAGGCAAATTTGATTTCTTATGTCATGACCCCTTTAAGGTAACAATTGCAGGTTACAATTTTTTACAGTAATAAAAATTCATTTTGGTGTTAAGTGTTAATCCAATGTGATAACATTACCTAGGATTTTCAGGAAAAAGAAAATCCTCTCTGGGTCAAAATGACCTGGCTAGGGTTAAGTTTTTGCATATATTTCATTTGTCATTACAAAACCCTATTATTTTCTAACTGCATCGCATCGCCTCATTTTTGCATAATCCACTATAAACCCCTGAAACTGTCAATCTTTCTCAAACATCCATCTCTCCCCGTCTACTTTGCCTGTGACGTATTTAATATTCATCCGGAGCGACAGATATCCTCTGGTCGCTGTGCTCTTTATCGAATGGTTTCACCTGTGCGTGGGAGCAGAGTTAGACACCTGGGCGTTTCAAGGCCGTGCGCATAATTTATAGTGATGAACGTCCGTCCGGAAGAGCAGAGCTGCAGCGCTCAGTCTCTTTTCTCCTGCGCTGATGGACGAGTAAGCTAAATCATTTCTCCCGCAGCTCTGAGGACAGGGCATCCACACGGATAACCGCGTGCGTGTGAGTAAATGTGTGTCAGAGCCATAAATTGGCGGGACAGAAATAGCCTCTCTATACAAACCCACTACAAAAGGACACAGGAAAACAGCACAGCAAGCAATTACAAAGACACACAGCAAACACACACACACACACACATTCATCTATCTCTGGGGAGTTTGATAAGAGAAGTCTGTCTCAGCACATTTTACTCGCTCTTCTCTCTCTCTACAGTCTACAGCTCTTGTTTTAAATAAATAGAATGAATAGAGCTGCAGTCTGAATGCATGTATTCTTCTCATATGAATGAATAAATACAGTCTTAGGACAAGTAGGTGTGTCACAATTATTGATTTATTGTCTGATGACTTCCCAACTTAAAACTATTTTTAATATTGCAATATGTTGATTTTGTATTCAGTGTTTAAGGCTATGTAACATTATAACATTTAATAGTGTTTTATTATTATATTATATTATATTATTAACTTTTTTGATTTTATTAATAACATTTATTATCAAATTGCATTATAATCAACATGAATCAAAACAGAAATAAATCATTTATCACAATTATATTATATTATATTATATTATATTATATTGTTATTTTTTACAGTATAGTAAATACTATAAAGTAAGTATTATAGGCCAATTTTATTATAATTGTTATTATTATATTATTCCAGTAAAAAAAAAAATATATGTAAATATTACATTTATTATATTTATTATAATGGCTATTATTTTTCAAAAAAGTATAAAAAAGTAAATTATATATTATATTATATTATATTATATTATATTATATTATATTATATTACATTATTACAGTGTTTAAGTAAATATTGTGGGCCAATTTAATTATAATTGTTATTATTATATTATTTAAAAAAATAATGATATATAATATAAAATAATATAAATAAATTATATAAACAGTATTTTTCACACCATTTAATAGTTTCATTGGAAAAAAACAATAATATGGATTAAAATCCTACTAATGGATTTGTTTTTTATAAACATGCAGCTTTTATCTTCACAAGACATTAATTGATGGATTGAAGTGGTGTGGATTACTTGTGGATTATTGTGATGTTTTTATCAGCAGTCTGGACTCTCATTCTGACGGCACCCATTCACTACAGAGGATCCACTGGAGAGCAAGTGATTTAATTCTGAATTTCTCAAAATCTGCTGAAGAAACAAACTCATATATCATGGACGGCCTGAGGGTGAGGACATTTTCATTTCCGAGCGAACTCAGAACTACAGTTTAAAATCGGTTTCACTAACACTGAATATGTAACAGTAAGACAGTGAGCAAGTGCTGACAGCAAAGACCACATTAATTATTTTCTATATAATTCTCCATAAATTAAAGACACAGATGTACAGTACACAAAAAGAAATGCATGTGGTGTCAGACATGATAGGTAATGCCATAAACACACACGCACACACACAACAACAACAACAGACTCCAATTGCATCAGATAAACTAGAAACGTGCTTGAAATAATCATCCAACATCTAGTAACCTAAACACACACACACACACACACAGAGGTCTGTTCTGCTGTATCTCTGATAAAATCTGCTCTAACACAGATATAATAAAGACCTGTGGGACTCCTAAAAACTTCAGATGAGTTTTATGTGGAAATAATGGGATATTTTTCTCTTTTCTCTCACTTTTTTTTTTCTCTCATGCTGTTCTTTTGTTTGTAAGAACTCTTCGAACAATAAAACAACACCTCTCACTGACTTACACTTTCTTTCACTTTTCTGCTTTAATTATTCCAGCTCTCCTCTCGCTCTCTACCGACATGACAAAAATTGAACGTGTGCATTAGCAGAGCATCGCACAACAAGTAGAATAACGATAATGCAAAACCGTTAAACAAGTAAGCAGTATTAAAATGACCTAACTCTATATTGGCAGTATTCTGGATGGTTTAATATTTAATTTAAAACTTAATAATATTTTACAACTACTTCAGTGCCACTAATGATCAATTAGCAAATATTTAAAATCATGATAATTAAAATAACATTAAAATAAATAAATAAATAAATACAAGAATAAATCATCTCTCTGTGTCTCTCTTTGGCGACTCGGTGACATGCAGCTGCCAAAGTCTGACTGAAATGGAAATGCAGCAGTGTGTAAATTATTCAAGAAGAGAGAGAGAGAGGGAGAGAGAGAGAGAGAGAGAGAGAGAGAGAGAGAGAGAGAGAGAGAGAGAGAACAGCAGCCGTTTAAGTCAGTGACGCAGAAAAAGAAAACAAGAAAAGAAACTGAAAGAAAAGAAACTGAAAATGGCGCATGAGTGAGATGATGGACAAAAACAGTTACCGAAAAATAAACCTGTGTTATATAGGGTTGGGTGCTAAAGCTTAACTATATTATTAGATTATTATTATTTTTTTTAGATTTTTAACAACATTCAGTATATATCTGAAAATATACTGTATGTGTTAGCTTTGAAATAGAGCCAAGTTGATTAAAATGTTTAATAAAAAGTAATAAATGTGACCCTGGACCACAAAACCAGTCATAAGTAGCACAGGTATATTTGTAGCAATAGCCAACAATACATTGTATTGGTCAAAATGATTGATTTTTCTTTTATGCCAAAAATTATTAGGATATTAAGTAAAGGTCATGTTTCATGAAGATCTTTTGTAAATTTCCAACCATAAATATATCAAAACTTAATTTTTGATTGGTAATATGCATTGCTAAGAACTTAATTTGGACAACTTTAAAGGCGATTTTCTCAATATTTTTCCAAATATTGTCCTATCCTAACAAACTGTACATGGAAAGCTTATTTATTCAGATTATGATGTATAAATCTAAATAAATCTGTTAAGGGTAAAATGTTTATTTGTATAAATCTTGCACTTTACATGAATTGTATTCAAACTGAAATATTATAGCTGGACCTTAAAGTTAACAAAAGTAATAACTAAAATAAAAAAATGGGGGATCTAGGTATCTAAATGACATATAGATCTAAATGGCTATAGATTACAGGTAATAATATTGTAAATAATGTTCAGTTTGACCAACGTTTTAGCTAAAAATCTTCTTTCTGTTCTACTGAAGAAAAATAGCCTGGGGTGAAATAAACAGCAATTTTTAATTTTTATGTGAACTATCCTTTTAACCCTTGTGCGTCAATAAAAAAAAAGTTACACATAGGTCCATAGTGGACAAAAATGTCCATGTCAAAAAAACTGTCATAAAAATTGAAAGCTTGGGAGCACAAACTTAAGGTTGGTCTCATTTTTAAAAGAAGAACCATGGCAGATTACTAATGATGTAGAAATAGTTTAAAAAGTGAAATTAAAAAAAAAGTTATAGAGGTTTACGTTTATGAAAATGATTTTATGTAAAGCTCATTTTGATATTTTATATCAAATATATATTTTATTAAACATGTTGAACTCTAAACCTGCTAAAAAATCAAAGCCATAAATCTAAAGAAGTTGTGTTTCAAATTTGAGGTTGATATCTGAAAAAATGAGCTTTCAGTAAGATTTTGTATGGGCGCAGTGTCAGATTTTCCCAATAAGATGCACAGATGCACACAGTGGTTGGATTTGTAATTTGCAGTAGAGTTTTTCTCTCTCAAATGTAACAAGAACGCACACGCACACACACAATGTTTTTTT
>JAHKKF010522054.1:11787-27919 GCA_019740295.1 Labeo calbasu
TGCATACTGCGCATGCGCATAAATGCCTACGGAAACCCTGGAGTATGACGTAAGAGGGAACCCACGATGAATCAAACATCAAATAAAGCGAAATGACATGGAACAAAAAATAGTAAATTAGTCACCCGGTGCCATGTTTAATATAGCTGCATTTTAGAGATTTCTAATAAGTTAAATAGCATAAATTATTACTCGGTGACGTCATTAACAACGGCCCTACATTGTTGAACTAATGTGGTTCAAACGACGGAGATGCTACCTTGTTCGGGAAACAGTCGTGACTAGCTAGTTCGTTTCCACAACAATGCATAGTACTATGGAGGTTAATCAGCGAGTTACGTCGTTGTACGGGAAACGCACCCCAGGTTGTGTATTTTAACTTTTTTTTTTGAAACAAAGCAGCTGATATTTGCCATAGCGACAGCAAGAAGCTAGTGGACTGTCGAGTCGCTCGCTTTCACTCCAAAATGGCGGAAACGCAGGGCTGCTGCTGGTCGCTGCTGTTGCAATGGAACGTTCTATTGGCTTGTAAATTTTACAGAGCAGAGTTGTAAAAATAAAGTTTTGAGAACACTAGTAAATACACAGACTTTCCCTTTTAAAGTAAAGAAGAGATCTCTTGTTGTTGATTTTCCAGAAGATAAAGTGGTTCAAATTAGAACAAGATTTTTATCTTTTCCACTTCTACCGAAGGTAGAAGTTCAATTTAAAATTATTAATGATATTTATCCCTGTAATGAGTTCCTCAGCCACAGATTCAATATGGACTGTAATGAGTGCGCTTTTTGTGAAGCAGACATAGAGTCATTGGAACATTTATTTTATTTATGTAAATTATCTAAAAAAAAACTCTGGGGTGACATCTCTTCTTGGTTAAGTCTGAAATATGTGATACTTTGATTTTAAAATTGTAAAATATTTGTCCTTTTGTCGGAATTGTGATGTCGAATTGTTGGTGAATAATATTGTGATTTTGGCCAATTATTTTATTTAGAAATGCCGATTCTTTAATAACCCCCCACTTTCTCACTTTTTCAGAAAGATTTAATGATCTTCTTCAAATCTTTAAAACTTATGCGGCATAAAAAAAGCCCTTAAACTATGTAATCGTTTGAAGGTATTTTTTGGTGATTAAGCCCCTTGTATTGTGTTTTATTTTTATATTTATTTATTTTTGTATTTATTTTTCTCTCTGTATTTTCAAATTTATTTATTGTGTTTATTTATGTTATGCTGCTATTTAGACTTCTTGGAATTTTATTAAGATTTTTCTTATTGTTGTTTACTTGTTTTTTTTGTATGTTACCTTGAGGCAAATTAAAAAAAAAAAAAAAAGTTCTATTTTCTTTTTCTCTTCTTGTCAATATAAGTTATTTGTATTACTTGTACTACTGGCCGCTTTGGCCTTCATTAACAGCCGCTTGCGCCACCTACTGGTGAGCGACTGATAGCAGCTGCAGATTGTGCATCGGTGCTCTACTGATATTCCTGCAGCTCACGGATGTGAAATACAGTATTTTCCGCCGAATTTGAACCACTGAATTTGTGGAAACAAATTTGTAAAGTGAAATAAAATGAACCGAAATTTGCCTGTCGAATATTATACATCGCATTTTAAAACAGATTGAATATTTGGGAAGTGAATTCTGGTAGGTGAATATGAATTTTGGACTTTTTAGTTACGAAAATGTGTGAAATATTTTGAATTGAAATTTTCACAGCTTAAATAAACAACTATGTTCAATTTCAGAGCCTTAAAATGCAAGCCCTGAAAATAAAAGGCGTTCAAATGCAAGCACTATTAGTTCAATGCATTATTTTTTCAGATTAGTGCAATTCAACATGCTTTTTTGTTTCAAAGACATTTGTCATTAATTTTCTTCCATAATACCTCAGATTTACAAACTGACACTGAAGTCCCAGTGAAGCACAAAGATTGTAAGTTAAAACTTATCTCTAAGTGATGTTAGTTGGGGTTAGGAGCTATACTATTCCAAAAACATTATTTTGCTTAACTACAGAAGAATTCAGGCAAAACCAGTGAGTGATATATATATATATACATTTCCCTCTTTGTCTTGTACTGTTTTATTTAAAGGGTTAGTTCACCCAAAAATAAAAATTCTGTCATTAGTTACCCTCATGTTGTTCCAAACCAGTAAGACCTGGTGTAAAAGGCCGCTTCACATATAGCTCACGAAACCAGGCTTGTGCTGTGTGTAAGCTACTGTGCAACAATTGCACCAAAGTCAGTGTCACAAAAAATACACTGCATGACCAAACATTTAGGTGAGATAAATATATTTTTGAAAAATGTCTAAAAAAACAGTGCCCCCTCCACCCCTCAAAAAAAAAAATAAAAAAATCCCCTCTTACAAGAGTCACCTAAGAGGGGAATTCATTTTCAAAAATAAAATTTAGGCCAAAAATGTCTAAAAAGTCTTGATTGGATCATCACTGTAAATAATTCTACATGATAAAAAGAAGGCTTTAATAAGACTGGTCAGCAATCTGTGTTCGGCCTCAGAACGAATCCTGAACGAAGCACCCCTAATTTAAAGTGGGTTTTAAGCAAATACATGAATAATTATATGAATGTTCAAGTGTAGCTTGATGTACATTGTACGTCTAATTATATTTTAGGATGTATTCTTGTAAGCATTATAGGTAGTTTGTGTTTCTGGTGTAACACCAAACTTTATTTATCTTAATGTAATGCTGTATGTTGAGCAGCAGATGTTAAGTCCATGTATGAGATGCGTATCTGTGGAAAAATGCATTGTTGGCTGGCACAAATTAGCATGTAGGTGTGAATTAGCAGAAGACAGTGTTTTCACACTCTGTGTAAAAGCACATTCGTCAGCGATTCACATCGTGCCCAGTGTAAAACGGCCTTAAAACTGTAGATATATTGTAGTCGTGTTCATATCTTGCTCAAGCTTGTAATGTTACTTATTTACTGCTGTACAAAAGAGATTAACAAGCCAAATATTAACAAACTGATGCCTTATGTCTATTAACAAATATGGGTAACAATCTATTTTACAGTGTTCATGTTACATTTTACACACACTACTTGTAGAAATACACTGTGCATTAGTTTATGCAACTAATCTAAACCAGTCTCTAATCCAGACCCTAAAGGTATAGTTCACCCCATGAAAACGGTCATCATATACTTAGCCTCATGTCAGCGCAAACTTATAAGAAATTCATTCCAGTGGAGAGACATAAATCTCTCAGATTTCATTAAAAGTATCTTCCATTGTGTTCAGAAGATGAACACGTTTTATGGGTTTGGAACATCATGAGGGTGAGAGTTCTCATTTTGAGGTGAACTAACCAGCCCTAATTAAAAGTACCTCATCCAGCTAATCAAGTCATTCAGGCTTATTTGAAAACTAGGTGGTATGTGTGTTGGAACTGGGTTGAAACTAAAATCTGCAGGCCTGTGGCCCTCCAGAAGTTTGACACCCCTGCTTTAAACCCATAAGACTTTTATTCATCTCTGAAACACAAATGATGAAATTAAGAAATTAAGACATTTCTGTCTGTCCTATTTGTGACTTATCAGATGACTTGAATTGAAAAAACTCTCTCTCTCTCTCTATATATATGTGGATTTTTTTAATAACTGTTTTGGAGCATCAGATGTTAGGGTAAACAGACTTTCAATGAAAGGACAGAAAATTCCCAGGTTTTTGAAAATGAATTAATTTCTCATGGGTTTGGAGTAACATGGTGTGTAATTGTGTAATGACAATGTCAAAATCAAAATCAAACCAGCTGTTGGGATGGCATTACCCTGTTTTAAATTAATCTGGCAACGTTGGTGTTTAACACTTTACAAACATGCAAAGTTTTATTGAAAATGTCTGAATTATAATAAAGTATTTGATATACTGAACTTTTACATTTTAATTTCTAATGTTTTTAATTGACACCTTTCATGTTATGTAAATTTTGTAGATAAATGAATAGAACCATTTGAATGGCTTCAAACTGGGACCAATATGGGCCATAAGTATGTTGCCCAGTTGGGGCCCATTCAGGTTCTATATGAAATTTATATGGGCTAATTCATAGGACCTATCTTGGCCCCATATTGGCCCCATCTTGGATTGTTGGTTGGGTTATAAGTGGGACCAATATGGGTCTTATATGTGTTGCCTAGTTGGGCCCCATATGAGATTCATATGGGCTAATTCACATGGGGCCCACATGGAACACATATACAAACCAATGTAGGGCCCATATGGGCCCCATGATAGAATGTTGGCTGGGAAGAAGAACACAATATGACTAAAGCTACTGTGTCCTGTTGTGGTGCTGCTCTGACTGCGTGGGGTCACACGTTTTCTTTAAGGACTCATCCTTTGGTCCTTTATATTACATGTACACTTAACAAACCAGTCCAATATAGCGGAAACATCACTTACTCCACCAGTAATGTTCATCCACAATACATTTGATCCTCTCTTTCACAATGCCCTTTCTTTCTCTCTTTATTTAATTCTATCCAGGTTTCTTTTGACATTTTATTACAGTACAATTTAAAGTGAATATTTCTCCACTTTCAGTCAAAAATCTGTTTAGCGTAATACTTGGGACTCTTAGTTGAGTAAAATGTTCACCTGAGCAGAATTTCTGAGTTCTCCTGTAACACATTAGCAGCAGAGAGGCAGAGCGACTCATACAGCAGAGCCGTTCATCAGCACACACGCCTGATCGTGGCCTTTGTCTCATAATAGCAGCAGTTTGCATCTTAATGAACATTTCACCAGTCCATTATCTTAACCAACAGTCTTCAGATCACTATTATCATTCAGTATGTATTAGCAGATCAAACGGTTGAGCTGAACTGAGTGATAAAGTGTTAGGATCTGTGATCAGTCTGTCTGTAGACTCTAACATTATTCAAATACTAAATTAACTTCAGTACATTTAGTTATATTAATAAATGTAATGTTAAGGGTCAGATCAAGTAGTAATAAAGGTTTGCTCTTCATCTAACAGCTTTTCACAGTGTAAGCAACTGAAGAAAATTTGACTTCATAGTAGTGTAACCATATTAAAGAGAAAAATACATGATCAACATACACAAGCAAATTAAACGGTGTGATTTTTAACACTACTACGTTGAATGTATTCAAAGACACTATCTAAAAATATATAAGTTTGATCATCATATGTAAATATTAAAGATAGAGCATATGCACAACAAACTAGTTGTCACATACAGTTTTGCTTATCTTGATGATGCTGTCATATTTTACTAGAAAACAAAAAAAAGAGAAAAATCTGCTTTGAAAAATATAGACACATAAAGCTAAAGAGTGTGATTCACTAAGCAGTCTGGTTTATATGGTAATGTATGTTTGCAGTTTTGATTCACATGACTGTTACTGTAAACCAGTAGCCGCTCTGTAAATTTAGGTCATTTTTTTTTACCAGATTTAGCAGATTTGACTGGTAATAACAAACACAACTTTTGCAATGTCTTTGGTTTCTTATGCTGAAAAACCTGATGCCAGACACATTCATGTGACACATGTACATGACATTCTGCTTGTGTAAAACGACACTATTCAGCTCTTTCCTCTTGAATTCAGTGCATACTTTTTGAAATGAGTTTCTGCTCTGTTTGTCCAACCCATCAGCACCATTACCATGACGGCCCATTGCTGTGAATCACTGCCGTTTACAGTGGGATGGAAGCGATCTTCAAATGCTAATGAGCTCGCCAGGTTGTTCGCTCAGGATTGGTCGTCTGTTGTGCTGCTCAGCTCATTTAAAACCTCCACAGCACGACACACAGATTTCAGTAGATCTGTTCATCTGTTCTGCACTGACTGATGCCTCTGGACAAACTCTCATACTTTCTGGAAAAAGCCTCATTTGGAGATATTTGGATATTGAAATGGCTTCTGAGAGGTACGTACTTCACTTTTGGGGGGTAGATAGAATCATGTAGACTTTCTATAGGTGTAATCGTTTATCTACTGTCCAAACTGTATTTTCTATCCCCTTACCCTAACCATACACCTATACTTGTAGGCAGTGTTGGGGAAAGTTACTTTTAAAAGTAATGCAGTACAATATTGAGTTACTAAAAAAGTAACTAATTACGTTACTTAGTTACTTTTTATGGAAAGTAATGCGTTACTTTACTTTTTTAACGTTACTTCTAAAATCTGGGCAGGACTTGCTTGTTTGATTTTAATATAAAAAGTTCTATTTTTGGCAAATGTAAAAGCCTTTTCACACCAAAAGCTTCAGGCTTTGAGAAAAGTAAATTCAGGTCTGTACAGTAGATCGCAGAAGAAAAAAAATGTTAACTCTTCAGCAATAAAAAAAGAAAAACAAATGTTAGATTATCTTGAGTCATTTTTGCTTATTAGTACGGTTGAATTGGATCATCGAAGGTCGGCAGCAAAGACATTGGTTAATAAAATGGTATTAAATGCTTAAAAGATATTTGTATTATTGAACATATTTAATTATTGCAGGTTTGTGTCATATTCTGAGTTGAATTTCCCTGTTTTTATTCATTTTGAGGAATACTGAATCTGTTTTTTGTGAGTGAGATGAATTAAGGCATGTTCACATTTATTCTAGAACTAACATCTCACTCCCGATTTCTCTCAACATGGGGACAGGAGAGCTTTTATTAAATGGGGGGAAAAGCAATTGGTTTTACTTATTTGAAAAAAGTAACTCAGATATTTTCTTGTCAATTAAAAAGTAATGCGTTACTTTACCAGTTACTTGGAAAAAGTAATAATATTACAAAACTCGTGTTGCTTGTAATGTGTTACCCCCAACACTGCTTGTAGGGACATTTGCTCCTCGTAATGTAGGGAATATCAGCAAACACACACAAACACACATATTCATTCATGTTTTTGGGAGTGTTATATCTTGGATCTGCTACGACTCTTCACAAATTGATGTCCGACGCTTTTCTCCTACAGAGTTCTTTCAGCAGATCAGTGCTGGCAGATCTTGCGCTCTGCTGAAAACGATTTCTTGAGCATCATTGCTAAAGTTATGATAGATGATACTGGAGAACTGACGAGAAAGCAGGAGCTGCTGGTGGTGTCTTTCCTGGAGGCCTTAGTGATGCTGTGGTTCCTTCAAGAGCCAGAAGTGGTGAAGCATATGACTGTGAGTGACGATGACCTCCTGTACATTAACATACACTTTTATCCAAAATACAGTATGACCAGAAATCTCAAATGATTTTAATTTAAAATAGGATTTTAAATACAGAAATTGAAAACAAATGGCAAATGCATATCATGAACATTAAGAAATATCCTACAGGTGACCTAAAATGGTCCACATAAATGTTGACAATAAACAACTAAAAGACTTTAATTAGAAATTATTACTCAAATTATTGTTTGACTTGTTTGTAGGTCTCTGATTGGCTGCAGCGGACATACATAGAGGGAAACGATGAACGAACCATGGTGGAAGTAAAGGAATGCGATGCCTTCTTTGTCCTGTCACAGGAGGAGGAAGCGGTAAGATTAATAATAAATGATATAAAATGAAAGTACCTAGATCTGTCAGAACCTTGTGTCATTCTCTTTTATCCATCATGCAGTGGTTTGATGGTTACTACGAATATCTGCGTTCAGCAATGATCAAGAGGAGGCACGTGAGATGTGGTTCAGATGAAGCTGAAAAATTCTTCATATCATCTTCAGGGAATCCGGTTGACAATCCCTCTGAAGATCTAAAGACGCTGCATGATGTGTGAGTGCACTGAAAATAAAACCTTTACAGTTTTTATATATTTTTTTTCTTCTTCATGTTATTCATTTGTAAAAACGTCATTTGCTCTGGTTTGCAGGTACTTTCTCCCAAGCATCACCAGCAATACGGCCAGATTGTTTGTACACACTGCATGCAAAACTGTGATTTGACAGATGAGGAGAAAGTTTTAAGGTACTTTACCGACTGGACATGCAATAAGGATAAACCTCAGGCCAGTCCTGCTGCTTCTTTATTGTATGTTATCCACCCTGCTCTTCATCATTCAAGTATCCTCACTGACTTTTGTTTCTTTAGACCATATGAAGAGCCTGAGCCCAAATGGATGAATGCAAACGCAGCATTTTCCTTGCTGAAGACGTCACATCCAGTAACGGTGCATACAGCGCCTCCAGAAAAAGCTGCACGAATGCACATCTCAAGGAAATACGAGAGCCACTGCCTCTCGCTGTGGTGCGCCACTCAAAAGAAACTCCGTGAGCGTCTTGTATTTCGTAAGCCGTTCATTCAAATATACAAAACTCACATTCCTTATTTGGGTATTACATCAACTTTGGTATACTCCAAAATATTCTTTTTTTTTAAATATCTGTGACCCACATTAAGTACTTAGAAGACATTAACTACATAAAATAGTGTGCATTTTGGGTCTCCTGCTTACCTGACAAATCTAAGTGTAAACTTATGTCATTATTTAGTGGTCCAAGAGTTTACAAGGTTAACAATGGATCATCTGTTTACTAGAATTTAATGCACTACATTACGTTTTGAAAAACAAAACAAAACCTTAATTACTTTTTAATTAGATCACCAACCAGTAATGCATTTCAAATAATTCTTTTTTCTCAAAAGTTTTTGTACTTAAATGGAAAAAGTTAAATATGGTGTGCCACAAGGCTCGGTAGTAGGTCGTCTGCTTTTCTCATTGTATATGAGACATTGTCAAAAAGTGTGAAAGTATGAAGTGTCAAACTGATTCCTCATGCTCTGTGAACCACACTTCCCCAGAGCCTAATGAATCTTTGTATTGTAGTCCTGGAATAAACAACATTTTTGGCCTTACAGTTTAATTTCTTCACAACAAGTCTAGTCACGGTGTGAAACTGCACCATCAAGACTTCCACATTGCTAAAAGTGTCCACTCTTGTGCAGATAAGTTTGGGCTGTGTCAGCCAACCGAGAGCAAAGTACACAGCTGGATTGAGAAGCAGGGATGGATGAGGAACGTGCCAGATGCTGCTGAAGTTATGAAGGCCTGGAAGCCTCCACGAAGCATCCAAGCACCGACAGACAGCAAATCGATCCGTCAGATGAGCCGCAGACAGTGCTGGAAAGGCTTGCAGCTGAAGGACAGAGAAGGCAAGGCTCCCAGGGTGGTCACCAGCAGGCCGTTTGCTTGCGGAGAGGTGATCTGTGACTTCCACGGCCGGCTGATCTCCAGGAACGAGGGACTGGAAATCCACCAGAACAACGAGGCACAGGCTGGACATCTGTTCTTCTTCACCAGCAAGAATGGGCAGGTCATGTGTTTGGATGCTCACGAGGAACGCTGCGAGTGCCATCCGAACAAAACTACGTTTGGCAGACAAATTAAACACTCTGCCAAATGCGCCAATCTCAGTCCTAGATGAACCGGTCATACTTTTCATGGCCACACGGGACATTCAGACCGGTGAAGAGATCCGCTACGACTATGGAGACAACAGAAGGTCTTATGCTGGGGACGGTCTGGATCTATCGCCGTCCTAACTGCAGGTGGACATTATGTGAAGACATTTTGGAAAACATTTATACCTGAAAAGGACTTCATTATTTTCCTGTTTTTATCTATATTGTCTAAAAATGTGACAACAGAAAATCAAATAAAACAATTAAACTTAAAAAGCATTGATAATTTGTCTTCTCAACTAGTGACAAATCAAAATAATCATACAACAAACCTACTTTTTTCTGACAGTTATTCTCAGCTATTGCTCTGAGTCTTTTATTCTTTGCAGTTATAAAATAGAGGTCTGTTAAAGTAATTGAAAGAAAACCATGTCTGACTTGTGTTTTCAAATTTTAATAAACCATCTTTAGTGTTTACTGAAATTACACTGACACAACAAAGCTGTAGTCAGAAATGATCTTTATTACAAAAGATATCAAGAGATGTGAAGGCACTAGAGTGGTTTAAAACATCTCTCTCTCTCTCTCTCTCTCTCTCTCTCTCTCTCTCACACACACACACACACACACACACACAGTGGCAGCGTAATACAGCTTCAGCAGAGGACTTTCCCCTGAGGATTATTAAATGACTGAGACAGAACTATTAAACATTACTGTACAGTTAGACGAGTGTGCTAATAATTCATAACAATCTAAATGACACATGAGTCTAGGTGTGAGTAGATTTGGTCAGCTTGAGTCAAGCTCATGATAAAACACACACAGTGGTCTCAATTCATAAGAACCGCCCTAATCCACAACCACAGGAGACAAACAAACCTACAGATCACCTAAAATAATACAAAAAAAACTCTTCATCAAAATATCAAAACACAATATTAGAAATACTGTATCTTGATATTATACATTATGAATAAAGAGTAACAGCTAGTACTGTCATCGTCTGTCACAGGTCCAGTAAGGCGGTGCAATATTCAATAAATTAATACTTCATTTCAAACAGTGTTTTTACATCAGACAATGCTAGTAAACAGCCAACATCCTTTGAAAATAATAACAGTAATGAGAGCAGAGGAAGGACAATCTCTGCTGTGTCCATCGCTCTGTTTATTGCAGGAGGCTCGAGTCTTCCTTCAGACCCCATGAAATAGCCGTAAAACCAGCTCAACTCACTTCAGTGAGACTGACGAACAAGCGCTTCATCCAAACATTCACGTCACTCACCCCTCACATCTACCGTATGATGCTATTCTTTCACTGAACACAGAAGGAGAAGTTACAGCTCTTTTCCAAACAGTTCACAATTTCTGTTCATTCAAACATTCATCATCATATTGAGTCTTTACTGTTGCATACAAACAGCTGCAAGAAAAGCAGTGGAAATTTCTCCTTTTGTGAAAAATTACCAGCATACGGGTGTCTACTCACAATACTGAGGAAATGATGACAGAATCTTCATTTTTGTGTGAGCTAATGCATAATGCTACATTCGACTAAAATTACATTAAAAATTCAAATACAATTAATATTAAACTCATTCAAAAGCAACGCACCAAAGGCATTCAAAACACTGTGCAAAATCGTCTGAGACCAGCAGTTCTTCTGTGCTCCTGTGGGAGTGGGCCGCTCATCTGGGCACCTGCAGGAGGCGCGAGGTGTGTCCTGAGAAGGCGTCCCAGTTCCTCCAGAGCACGGCGAACAGGAGGAAGATGAGCAGCGAGGAGACGGAGCGGCTGCGCGTCTTCATCAGCGGGACCACGCAGTTGGCGACGGTGGAAACGAAGACCAGCAGGACGGCCATGAGGGCCAGCAGCACGTTGATGAGTTTGCCGATGAGGGTGCGCGCCGTGGCGTTCTCCAAACCCTCCAGCTGAACCACCTGCTGCTGCTGCTGCTGCAGCTCCATCTTGGAGACGCGCGTCTGACACGCTTCCAGAGCTTCCTGACACGCACAACGCACACAGCAGGTCAGTCTCAGAAAGCCATTGTAAAGTCATAACAAAACAGTCTGGTATAATAAAAATGCTTGGATGCTCTGCAGTGAATGGGTGCCGTCAGAATGAGAGCCCAAACAGCTGTTAAAAACACTGCAAAAATCCACAAGTAATCCACACCACTCCCGTCCAGCAATTAATGCCTGGATTACTTGTGGACTATTGCGATGGTTTTAATCAGCTGTTTGGACTCTCATTCTGACGGCACCCATTCACTGCAGAGGACAGTGATGGAATGACGCATTTCTAAAAAACTAAAGAAGAAACATTTGGCCCCGCAGGTCAGATGGTTACTAGTTATGCAGGGCTAGATTTACACTAGCTAGTAGGTGTGAAGTGACACATAGCAGACAAACTGCTGTCATCATTGTGGCAAACACACACTAGGGATGGGCACAAGTACTTGAGTACTCAGATGTGACAGTGATGATCGATCTCGAAAACAATGATTGCCCTGACTGGCGATTTGAACTGGAAACTGGATTTGAAAGGCCACAGATGCCTGGAATCATTTGATGTTGAATGTTGGGCACTACTTTATATTAGGTGGCCTTAACTACTATGTACTTACTTCAAAAAATAAGTGCAATGTACTTATTGTACTCATATTGTATTGCAAAAGACTTTTGCTGCTATTGAGGTGGGATACGAGTATTTGGTGGTATTGGTAGATTTAAGGGTGGGTTAAGGTGTAAGGGATGGGTCAACAGTGTAATTCTGTGTAATTACAGAAATTAATTACAGATGTTATTACATGCTGTTTTTTTTTAATAAACACTACCAGTCAAAAGTTTTTTGAACAGTAAGATTTTTAATGTTTTTTTACAATTCTCTTTTGCTCAGCAAGCCTGCATTTATTTGATCCAAAATACAGTAAAAGCACTAATATATTAAAAAACTGCTTTCTATTTTAATATATTTTAAAATGTAATTGATTGATGTGATGTGCAGCTGAACTTTCAGCATCATTACTCCAGTCTTCAGTGTCACATGATCCTTCAGAAATCTTTATAATATGCTGATCTGCTCCTCAAGAAACATTCATTATTATTCTTATTCTTATTCTTATTATGATTATATCTTTTATTATCAATATTTAACAACAGCTGAGAAATTAAATAAATTAATACTTTATTTAGCAAGGATGCTTTAAACTGGTGAAAAGTGATGATAAAGACATTTATAATGTTACAAAAGATTTCAGATAAATGCTGTTTTTCTAAACTTTCTATTCATCAAAGAAACCTGAAAAAAATCTACGCGGCTGTTTTCAACATCATAATAATAATAATAATGTTTTTTGTGCAGCAAATTAGAACATTAGAATGATTTCTGAAGGGTCACGTGACACTGAAGACTTAAAATGACATTTTAAAATATATTCAAATAGAAAACATTTTAAATAGTACACATATTTCAATTTGACTGTTTTTGCTGTACTTTGGATCAAATAAATGCAGGCTTGGTGAGCAGGAGAGACTTCTTTAAAGAACATTAAAAATCTTATAACTGGTAGTGCAAGTACAACGTAAAAACATGTCTGTTCACAATAAGTGTGTTGTATCAAATGTTCAAACTGTATTCAATTTAATGTATCAGAATTAATTTAAGTGCAAGAACATAGTAGTTAAGGCCACCTAATATAAAGCGGGACTGAATGTTGTAAATTCTCTGTGCTTTAGTTGCCCGTGTTTCAGCACGCTGCTATGGGAATAGCGCATCCCTCTCTGGATATATTACATAACATAGCTGAAATTTACTTGCATTTCCATCCTTTTGTGTAAACAGAAGTTGAAATTATACTTATGTTGTGCATCTCAGATATCTGATTAATCTCACAGGATGTGGCAGTTTACCGGAGTTCATCTTCACCTCACGCAGCTCTTTCCTTTCAGACGTGTCTTTTCCAATAACACTGGTGCATCGTAATCCAGTAGTGTTATTATTTGTAGTCATATCGTTGCATTAGAATTATAAGGTTCTATCTGACATTTGTCAAAATTTAGTCATTCACATATTCTTATTTATTATTTTACGTGATGTTTCTTTTGTAAGCTGTGTACATTTTTGGCCTTTTATTAGAAAACAAAAATTGTTCTATCTACAGAAAAATTACCTCCATGATGCACATGCCCTGCCCCTCATTTTTTGAGACCTATCAATGATCAAAATGAGAAACTGACAAAACTTCACGTCCCTAACACACACACCTGCAGGTCTCGGGCTCTCTCGTTGGACTGATACGCTATCTTCTCCTCCATGCTGGCAAGCTCTTGTTTTAGGTTCAGGATCTCGTTCTGGTGGAGCTCCGTCAGATCGTTGACTTGTTCTTCTAAGCGCTCACACCTACAGCAACACAAGAAACATGGTCACTTTCTGTGCATGAGAGAGCTGACATCAAAGACAAATGTGTGTGATTCTGCGCGTTTCTGTGAATGAGACCTCGTGCGTGTTTTGTTCTTCACTCATATACATGTGATCATCTCAAAGTGTGTTTGTGAGAGAGAGTGTGATGGCAATTCACTGGTCTGAGGAGTTCAGAGACAACGCTACAAACACTTGACTAATGCATTCATTTGAAACATTCAGTTTAAATGCACTAAATGGAAGAAAACAATATTTTATGACTTCTTCATATCATTCTAAAAGCACAAAGCCTGAGAACAGCCACAAAACTTTTTTCCATACAATAACCGTTTATACTGATTGCAGCTGTAGGGCTCAACAAAAATAAGGCCCAGGCTCTGAAATACCATAAATATTCAGATTCATGAATTGTTCTTTTAAAAGAGGGTGAGCACTGGTTTACATATGCATTTTGTTTGAGCTATTCCTTTAACTACTGCAAAACTACATTCATCCATTAGTCTGACAGCATGTTGTTTTCTCAGCTATTTTTGTGCTTCCGTTATTACAAGCCAACTGAAAAATGCTTGACCACAGTCTGGACATTTAGGGCAGAAATATGTTTGTCCATTCATCTCTCTCTCTCTGTCAACTCACATTCTCCCTCTCTTTCTCAAACTTTTTCCATTTAAGAGGAAAAAGCCTATTTGAGTCTATTTCAGGCCTACAAATCTGTTTCTGATAAAGATGTGGAGAGCAGGGTAAATACTACATCAAAATACTAGATGAATAACATGGACAATGCATGATTATTCAAGTACTAGTCAAATCTACAATTGAAGTCAAAAATTTACATAAACCTAGCAGAATCTGCTAAATGTTAATTATTTTACCAAAATCAGAGTGATCATACAAAATACATGTTATTTTTTTATTTAGCACTACTATAAGATATTTCAAATAAGACATTTACACATAATCCACAAAAGGAAATAATAGCTGAATTTATAAAAATAACCCTGTTCAAAAGTTTACATACGCTTGGTTCTTGATACTGTGTTGTTACCTGAATGATCCACAGCTCTGTTTGTTTTTGTTTAGTGACAGTTGTTTATGAGTCTCTTCTTTGTCCTGCACAGGTAAACTGCCTGCTGTTCTTTAGAAAAATCTTTCAGCTCCAACAAATTCTTTGGTTTTTCAGCATTTTGGTGTATTTGAACCCTTTCCAACCACTGATCTATATATAATGACTGGATCGCTCATTGGGTTCTAAACTGCCGTGAGGCAGTGAAGCCACCGGAAGTGTTCGATCCGCCATCTTACTATTCCCTACGGACAGAGAGCAGTTGACTCACAGCTAACCCGCTGACCTAAAATCACACGATTTTAAGCGTATCAGTCACACAGGACTAGTTTTTATGATATGCGTACGTAAATTAATTTTTATTTAAAATCTTATCTGCAGTGTTTATCGTCTTTTCGAGCAGGATAAGCCATGTTTGGAAATCGTTCAGGTGGGTGTGTCAGCTGCGCACTTGCCGACACAGTTCTGATCAAACACAAAATATATTTCTTAACGTAAGGAATTATGCAGGAAATAGTAAACATTAACATATATCTGGAATTAGTTTCTGAAATTGGTTCGAATATACAATAAATAATACAATACAAGCCTGTTATATTGCTCTATGTTGTATTGAAATTCAAATCTTGGAAATGAAGCTTGATGTCTTTAAATCCGTAACAAATGTAATTAGTCAGCGTTATTTCTCCAAGTTATGATGTGAATATTTTAATGTCCCTAGGTGAGCAACATCTATTTCAAACTCTTAAAGATCGCGCAAATTACATAATATTAAGTGCCTTAAATTACATTTATCTGACTATAGTACTACCTGATTTTGCTCAATTTCGTCAATGAAAATAGTCTGAAACAAAGTCACAACTAAGCCGCATCTCTATTCAAACACAGTTGTTATCCGTTTATGAATGAACGGGCGTTGTTAAAGAATCTGAGTCATTGATTCAATTACCCATTCGTAAAGAGAGTTGCTTCATTCCTGAATAAATGATTCAGTGATGAAATCAATGACCTAACGCCATCTGCTGACAGTTTTAGTTTCATTTTTAAAGTTTCATTTTTATTTTTCTCTTTTTAAGTATTTAAATCATTTGATATTCCTATATTTAAAATGTTATATTTAACATTTTTGCATTATTACGTTTATTATTAACATTTACCTCAACATGAATGTTATGTAGGCTGAATTAAACGTTTAAATCATTACCTGCTTCAAAATGATGTTAGCGAAATCATTGTTGAAACATGCATTTAGCCT
>JAHKKF010522060.1:1684-12908 GCA_019740295.1 Labeo calbasu
AAGGGGTATGAATACTTTTACAAGGCACTGTATATTGAAGCCAGTCTGTCAAAATGACAGGTTGTGTCATGTGCCACTCTATGATGTAACACTGTCTCAGAAGAAAATCAGTGCCTGATTCTGCATTGTTTTCTTCATTGTTTTTTAGCCCTGCCCACCAGTCCGTGTATGTAGTGTAATAACGAGAGAGGCAAATGCAGGTCTATGCAGAAATCAAACAATAAAGATGGCTCTGAAGACAGTAAGATGTTGTTCAGTGCCAAGTTGTGGAAAAACAGTCTTTGCATTGCCTTCTTTCTAAACCCAACGTTAGGAAAGAGTGGATGAACTTTATTTTTTTATATTATTTATTTTTAATGAAGAGCCTGACCACATCCGTAAGAACTTGGTCCTTTGTTCACTTCATTTTCCTGCGGATTTATTTACAAACAAGGCATGATTCGACCTGGATTTTTGTTTTTAGAAAGATTGAAACTGAAAGACGATGCTGTGCTGGCTATATTGAATCGGCCAGAAATGTGAGTAACTGTTTTTATTACAGATCGTTTGATATGTACCAAGTATTTCTGCATTTTTATTCATTTCTATTCACAGCAGCATCCATCTGTGAAGGATGTAGGCTCAAACATACATAAGTGTTAGCCAATTATAGCAGTGGCCGTTTACAGTCCACAATCCCTTGCGCCTGTTCAAACATAATTACTTCTAAATTATGTTTTTTTATGTAAAAGTCTTGATAACATAAGTGGACCTCAGAACGGTACAAAGGAAGTTCATGAACCCTTTAACAGTAACATTTTTAATGACAGCTTCAGTGATTATAATGGAATGGGTGCGTTCTGATAGTTGCACTGCTGCTTTGTGCATAATTTATTCTATATTTGAATATGTTTTGTTTTTCATGCTTCAAGTAGCACATCTGCTGTCATTTTCAGCCAAGATAGAGACATTTTCTTTAAAACACTTTAAAACACCCTTTTTCAATCCATTTTTAACTGACGGGCCCGAATCGGCTCTGCTCATTGGCTGTTTTTATGCTAGTGTCCAGCAGCACAGATAGTTACCTTTATCAACCAATACTAATGGTTGTGCAGATTTCCTGAAAGTCTCCATAAGGCCTGGAATGCCACGTCGACGGATTATTTGATTAATCAAATCCTACACTTTATGACATTTACAGGTTCGTTTCTGCTTCCGATGTGGGGTTCCTGTGTTAGCCTACATTGTTCCCAGAGCCTAAAAATACTCCTGTAGATCTATGAAATGATGAAACGAGAATGTCTTCTTGAATATAGGGCAGACACATCTAAAACACAACAGTAGTTCCTCATTAAATGCCTGTGACAAATGAAGTGTTTTTCTGAATGAAGACATGCATTAATGAAGATACATCAGGAAGTGTAGGCAAACACTGAAAGTGTGGGATCTCATCTAAAAGGGGCAAAACAGATTAGTGAGGGAGAGCGAAGGGTGGGCGCACTTGTAGCTGTGATGATGAGGTGTTGATGTAAGCGCTCTCGCCCTCGTTCATTAGGTTGATAGGTTAGTTAGTGTGTGTGTGTGGGTATCCCTCTGTTTGTCTGTGACTCATCTCTATAAGCACTTTAGCTTATACAACAACTGTAAACAGCCTGCCGACTCACCCGGTTGCCTCATTTCTGTTTTCGAATGTGCGTTTAGTCAACATGGGCCTCTCACCAGCACATTTTCGCACCAAACCGTTGTTATTCATTTGTGGAACTTATATTTTTTTTCTCTCTCTGTCTCTACAGTTCAGACGGTTTCACCGGGAGGTTATTGCAGAGTTGGAGAGGAAGACAGACATGGATGTGAAATACATGACGGTGAGCTGCAATAAAATAAGTGTTTAATATTTTATAAATCTTTAATATCTTTTCACACAATTCAAAAAACAAAATACTTCTGCTTTGCTTATTTAAGTTAATAAAACTAGTAAAAAACTAAAAAATAATAAAACATAAAACTAGCGAGCTAAGCCCATGGTAGTACTGAGAATGTCATGTAAACATGGCTGAAGATGCTAAAAGAGGAACAGATGAACCAAATCAACTGGAGTTATTTAGGCTGGAACCGCTCTGATTGATTCAAACTTGTGACTTTGATCATTCATTTCAAGCAATTCACTAGTTAAAAACAGATCAAATTAAAAGAGCCAGTCATTTTTAAATTTCACCTTGCTTGAAACAGTTTTAAAAAGCACGAGGTGGTGGGTGCAACAGAGTTTTTCAAAACTGAATCAGTTAAACCATTGTGTCACAAAGTGATTAAATGTTTCAATGCATTGAAACATTTGGATCACGTATCGCAAATGATTTGATTGAAATTGGGACTTCAGATCACGTATCACGAATCAATTGATTTAGATTAGGACTTCGGAGTGGGTTCGCAAATCATTTGCTTCACATTGGAACTTTGGAGTGCAAATTTTTTGATTCCGATTGAGACTTTGGAGCGGGTTCGTGAATCATTTGATTCAGATCGAGACTTCGGTGCAGGTTTGCAAATTATTTGATTCTGTTCGGGACTTCAGAGCTCGTATCGTGAATCATTTTCTTCAGATCAAACCTCGGTGCAGGTTTGCGAATCATTTGATTCAGATCAGAACTTTGGAGCGGGTTTACAAATGATTTAATTCAGACAGAGACTTTGGTGCAGGTTCACAAATCATTTGATTCAGATCAAGACTTCGGTGCAGGTTTGCAAATCATTTGACTCTGATTGGAACTTCGGAGTGGGTTCAGAAATCATTTGAATCAGATGTGAACTTCGAAGCAGGTTCGCAAATCATTTGGTTCAGATCGGAACTTCGGAGCGGGTATGCGAATCATTTGATTTAAATCGGAACTTTGGTGCAGGTTTGCGAATCATTTGATTCAGATCAAGACTTCAGTGCAGGTTTGTGAAGATCTGAATTTTTGCGCATGTTAATGAATAATTTGATTCAGATCGGAACTTCAAAGCAGGTTCGCAAATCATTTGATTTGGATCAGAACTTAAGAGCACATTGATGAATCATTTAATTCATATTGGAACTTCGGAGCAGATTCACAAATCATTTGATTCAGATCGAGACTTCGGTGCAAGTTTGAAAATCATTTGATTCAGTTTAGGACGTCAGAGCTCGTATCGTGAATCTTTTGTTTCAAATCAGAATTTCGGAGTGGTTTTGCACTTTTTTTCTGATTTATTTATTTTTATTTGAACAGTAAAAACATTAAATCATTAAGGCAGTACAGTTATAAATGCCTTACGAAAAGACATTGTTTAAGAAGTGAGATCTCTGATTGAAGTCCTTGAAAATTAAAAAAGTAGTGCTTTAAAAGTTTTTGAAACTCCTGGAATTTTATTTTACAGTATCTGTACTCGCTGTCTTTTGTTTGTTTGTTTGTTTGTTTGTTTGTTTTAACAACAAATATTATGTGAAATGCCCTGCAGGGTCTTTGAGGAACACTTGTGGGTAACGAATATGTTGTTTCTTTTGTTCTGGCCTCATTTGCAAAAATGAATCAGACTTCCCAGTGCTGGACAGACGGAGGGAGGATATTTGCATTTGATTGTTTCCGCTGCGTTCTCAGTTATAAAGCTGTGTGTGCCCTACAGTGTGACCTAAAAAAAACTGTGACATATAGCGTGATCATGTCACGCTACAGTGCTGCTAGTTGGAAAACATAGCCGCTAACAGGAAAAGCTTGATTATTTTGAAAACGATTACTGTCACACCACTGAAACATTTAGTGATGTCATTACTTTGTTCCCAATGCTGGTGTCCATGTATGATCCTTTGATGTTATATGCCTGTGGGAAATGTGCCTGAAAACGGCATTATCTTCAGAGATGGGGAGTGAAAATCGGACTCCTATCACACTATTTGTTTCCTGTCAATCTAACCGACACACCATGCGTGTATGGACACGACTCCATGTCCTCAAGTGACACTAATCGAACGCTGTCTGTCCACAGGCCACGTTTAAGAGGTATCAGACTGAACACAAGATGAAGCAGGACTCACTGGAGAGATCGCAGTCAGACCTGAAGAAACTCAGAAGGAAAAGCCAAGGAAAGAACGCTTCGAAGTATGAGAGTAAAGAGAACGAGGTACGAAGGGGTTTGGCCACACATACTGTATATACCTACAAACATGCCTGTTTTCTATTTTTTTACAGTTCAAAAGTAATGCATTCCTTTTAGTTTAATTTAATTTAAACATGCATTTATTTTATGCCTGGAACAAGGATGCCATATGTACCTAAAATGATGTAACAATAGCAGTATTTCTGCTGTTTCAACTTGGCACCCGCATGTAGGCTCGTATCCACACACATCACGAAGAGCATTCACACCCTGCAAAAATGTGGTCGTGCATGAATGGTCAGACGCACTTATTTGTCAAACTAAACGGATGCAACAAAAAGGTTTGTCAAAATAATGGAGTCTGTGCAATTAGGGCTGCACGATTAATCTGTGTTTTCAGTGTCAGATTGGCTTGATTTGCAGTAAAAGCAGCTCCATAAACTTCATCTCTGCATCTGCTCTTGAGTTTGGCTTGCTTTAATGTGCAATATTCGCCAACCGTCTTACCATATTTATAATGAGAAGCACTTACCAACAAAATATGAGCTTTAAGGGCTGCCTGCTGTTTTCTTTTCAAACTAAAGTTCAATGGTTTAACATCTGAAATAAAGAAATTAAGATAGCCATTAATATTAGTTCTAATGTAAAGCAAAATAATTATATTTTTTCTTCTTACATACTTATTTTTATTTTACAGTGTATTACAGAAATGACAATGAAATTACTGTAGTTATATTTCTTTTAAGTAATTTTGATATTTTATTTAATAATTATTATTTATTTATTTATTGTATTATACACTGCCATTCAAGGGTTTGGGATCAGTAGGATTTTTTATGTTTTTTTTTTTAAACAAGTCTTTTAGGCTCATCAAGGCTGCATTTCAGTCTTTGTCACATTTTAGTCTTTATTATCGCATGATCCTTCAGAAGTCATTTTAATATGCTGATTTATTATTATCATCATCATCAATTGTTAAAACAGGTGTGCTGATTAATAATTGTTTGGAACCTGTTATTCCGTTTTTAGTGTTCTTTGAACAAAAAGTTAAAAAGAACAGTGTTTATTTAAAATAATATTTTTTTCTAACAATTTAAATCTTTACTATCACTTTTTATTAATTTAACACATCCTGGCCGAATTAAAGTAGAAAGAGTAAAAGAATAAACATTTACTGGCCCCAAATTTTTAAAGTGTAGTTTATATTGTTATAAAAGATTTCTATATTTTTTTTTTGTTCTTTTCTTAATTTGTTCTTTTTAACTTTTTATTCATCAAAGAATCATTAAAAATGTATCACAGGTTCCAAAAAAAAATTTTCAGCAGCACAGCTGTTTCCAAGATTGATAATAAAAATGTAATGATGCGGAATAATTTCAAAAATTATATCTGGTGTCTGAATCATTTTGGTCTGACTGTATGTAATTTTATGGCCATATTGTTTAAAATCACAAAAATATTAGTCAATATTTCTATGTATATTAAATATCAGGATGCAGGAGCTGTCCGTTTTATAAATGTGGCCCTAGACCACAAAACCAGTCTTAAGTCGCTGGGGTATATTTGTAGCAATAGCCAAAAATATATTGTATGGGTCAAAATTATGCATTTTTCTTTTATGCCGAAAATCATTTGGGAATTAAGTAAAGATCATGTTCCATTAAGTTTTTTTTGTAAAATTCCTACTGTAAATATATCACTTATATTACTTATTTTTTGATTAGTAATATGCATTGCTAAGAACTTAATTTGGACAACTTTAAAGGCGATTTTTTTTTTTGTTTTTGTTTTTGTTTTTTTGCACCCTCAGATTCCATATATTGAGATAGTTGTATCTTGGTCAAATATTGTCCTATCCTAACAAACCATACATCAATGGAAAGCTTGTATATTCTTATAAATTTCAGTTTCGAAAAAATGACTGGTTTTGTGGTCCAGGGTCACAAAGGAAAGTCTGAAAATCCACTTTGCCACATAGTTGAATATCTGTCACTGGACGTTATCAGCAGGCTTGTGTTCATATGCAACATGTTCTAAGGAGTCACTGCAGTACTGTATGAGGGTGCCCCACACAAACACAAGCACCTCCATAACCTTTGTTCTGTAGTGGTGGATCTATCTCTGTATAAATAAAGTCTGCTAGCAAACAACTGTACATGAAATCTGATCCTAATCTTCTGATCTGAAAACTACAGGCGTGTATATTCATCACAACCATTTCATGGTTATGACTCTGTCTGTTCATCAGGGTAGCCTGCGGAGATTAATTGCTTTTCTCTGTGTGTTTGCACCCTGATGGTTAATGTCTCACCTCGCCATGGAATTTACTGACAGATTTCTCTCTCTCACCCGCCGATGATGGATGGTTGTGTCAGTCACGGCGGTGTCTCGATAAGAGACGTACCTCTTCCCTTTGTTCCAGACAGCACATCATTGACATCCTGACATTTTAACGCTCCTGTGTTCCTCGTAATCAGTCTCCGCTGATCTCGACAAGCTTTTGGTGTCAGTTCCTACTAGATAAAGTCTTCGTTTAATCTTAGAAAGGTTGAACAGCATTTACTGTCGATTAGAGATGTTATTTTATACAATACTGAAATTTGAATTGTTCAAAGGTTGTTAGTGTAAGGTTTTTAATTAAATGCTCACCAAGGCTCAATTTGTTTGATTAAAAATACTGTAAAAACAGTAAAATTCTGAAATATCGTTAAAATTTGAGTAAAGTTTGGGAACAAATCTTGAGTTGGCTTGAGAAAGCCTAGCCTGAATGCTTGAAGCAGTTTGATGTTGCTGGCATGATTTAGCACATTGCTTACATGATTTAACATGTTGTTACCTAGATTTAGCATAATTAGCTTGTTGTTTGCATTTTTATAGGCTGATTACAATGTTGTTAGCATGTTGCTAACATGTTTTTAGCATGATTTCAAGTTAATAATGTGATTCTAACATGTTTAGCAAGTTGCTAGCATGTTTATAGCATGATTAACATGTTGCTAACCTGTTTCTAGAATGATTAACATGTTCCTAGCATGTTGTTAGCACGTTACTACCATGTTTTTAGCATAATTAGCAAGTTAATAACATAATTAGCAAGTTACTAGCATGTTGTTAGCATGATTAGCAAGTTCTTAGCATGTTTCTAGAATGATTAACATGTTCCTAGCATGTTGTTAGCTTGTTGTTAGCACGTTACTGCCATGTTGTTAGCATAATTCCTAGCATGTTGTTAACATGTTGTTAGCACGTTACTACCATGTTGTTAGCATAATTAGCAAGTTAATACCATAATTAGCAAGTTACTAGCATGTTGTTAGCATGATTAACATGTTACTAGCATGATTCACATGTTGTTAACATGTTGTTAGCATGATTAACAAGTTATCAGCATGTTGCCAGCATGATTAGCCAGTTACTAGCAAGTTGTTAGCATGTTTATAGCATGATTAGCATGTTGCTAGCCTGTTTCTAGAATGATTAACATGTTCCTAGCATGTTGTTATCACGTTACTACCATGTTGTTAGCATAATTAGCAAGTTAATAACATGATTAGCAAGTTACTAGCATGTTGTTAGCATAATTACCAAGTTGTTAGCATGTTTATAGCATGATTAGCATGTTGCTAACCTGTTTCTAGAATGATTACCATGTTCCTAGCGTATTGTTAGCTTGTTGTTAGCATGTTACTACCATGTTGTTAGCATAATTCCTAGCATGTTGTTAACATGTTGTTAGCACGTTACTACCATGTTGTTAGCATAATTAACAAGTTAATAACATAATTAGTAAGTTACTAGCATGTTGTTAGCATAATTAGCATATTTCTAGCATGATTAACATGTTACTAGCATGATTCGCATATTCGTTGTTAACATGTTGTTAGCATGATTAACAAGTTATTAGCATGTTGCCAGCATTATTAGCCAGTTACTAGCATGTTGCTAGCATGATTAACAAGTTATTATTATGTTGCTAGCATGTTTCTAGCACGATTGAGATGACTCTAGCATGTTGTTAGCATGTTTCTGACATGATCGGCATGTTACCACCTTGTTGCTAGCATGTTTCTAGCATGATTAACATATTACTAGCATGTTGTTGGCATGATTAGCAAGTTAGTAGCATGTTGCTAGTATGATTAGCAAGTTACTAGCATGTTGCTAGCATGATTAGCAAGTAAAGGGCTAAAATGCCAAAAAATAAAACACCAGAGCAAGAGCGAGCTTCTTCTTTTCTCAACATTCATACTCTTGCAGCTTTTGTTATAGCAACAATAGACGTCCTCGGCTGCAACGTTGCCATGATTAGCAAGTTACTAGCATGTTGCTAGTATGATTAGCAAGTTACTAGCATGTTGCTAGCATAAGCAAGTTACTAGCATGTTGTTAGTATGATTAGCAAGTTACTAACATGTTGCTAGCATGATTACCAACTTACTTGTATGTTGGTAGCATGTTTCTAACATGGTTAGCAAGTTAGCAGCATGTTACTACCATGATACTACCATGACCCTTCCCGAACCTGTCTCCCCTCTCTCTCTCTCTCTCTTTCCCACTTTGCTTCCTGTGTAAATACTGCCCTATCAAATAAAGGGCAAAAATGCCAAAAAATGAAAAAAATAAAACACCAGCGCAAGAGCGAGCTTCCTCTTTTCTCAACATTCATACTCTTGCAGCTGTTGTTATAGCAACAAAAGATGCCCTCGGCTGCAACGCTGCCAGATGTTTTTTTTACTAAAAAAGCGCCCTTGTCAACTTTTTCTTGTCAAAAAAGACGCCAAGTGTAAACATAGCCTAAAACCAGTGTAGGCTGGTTGTTTAGTCTTAGCTGGTTTAAGCTGAAAATAGCTTATTTAACCTTGGATGGTCTTTTAGCAGGTCTCCCAGCTTGGCCAGCCAAAACCACTTTTAAACCAGCCTGGGAGATCAGCCAAAGCAGCTGTTCAGCTTAGGCTGGTTTTCGCTGTTTTTTAAGTAGGGAGTTGTTATGCTTTGCTCTAGCAATAAACAGCTAAGATGCACCACAGGTCTCTTTGTATAAAAGTTTTCACCCCCTCAATGAAAGTCTATGGGATTTTAGGTGGTTTTGATAGTCTGGTTTTTGAAAAAGTTAGAAAAGATAAAGCAACAAACTTCAGACCAGTCTGAAGGTCTGACCCGAGTTTGTGGTTGTAGCTTTAAAGCTCTAGGAGGAGATACTAAGTTTTGGCTCAGAAGAAGCAGCAGCTGTTATAGCAGATAAGTTGGCTTTCTCAAGCCAACTTAATAACTCTTTACTATTTAAATATATTTTAAAATGCAATTAATTCCTGTGATGCAAAGCTGAATTTTCAGCATCATTACTCCAGTCTTCATGTTACATGATCCTTCAGAAATCATCCTAATATGCTGATTTGCTGCCTAAAAAAAGTTTAAAAGAACATCATTTGTTAAAAAAACAAAAACGTATAGACCCAAACGTTTGAACAGACTAGTTTGCCCAGTATTTTTATGTTGACTGTTTACAACAAGTTACAGTTGTTCATTTGGCAACATGCTCATGTCAGACTGTATTGGAATGAGTTGTGAGGTGTGTTGCTGCTAAAATCATTCACGTATGAGGTTGTGATGGTTATTAAGACAGCATGGCCGCTCAGAAGGGTTTAGAACAGATCTACGGTGAATCCCATGTGCATCTGTCTTTTTGAGATTTGCCCATTTAGGCAGAAATGGAGTGTTTTTCATGTCTTCTCCACCGTGTGCGGCATGTCCTCTGTTTCTTTTACCTTTCTCCACAGGGGGAGAATGAAGGTGTCCATAGCAACAGACTTTATCACGGGTCTGTGATGATAAACAGGACAAATAGCACTCTTACGCCCCTGTCCATCTCCCGCGGTTCCATCACAGCTCTCTGGGATGCGTTCGCCTGGACAGATACGCTGGTGCTTTTAACTCTGTGTGTGTTCATCTGTAATGTTACAGAAAATGCAGCTGTTATCTCTGTTGGCCAGACTGTGTGTCTGTGTGCCAGCCAGACAGACAGTGTATGTAAGAGAAAGCCCCTCATGTGTCCTCATTGTGTGCGTGTTTCGTTTTTTAATCTGCCCACTTCACACACAAAACTACATCTTTTCAAAATCAACTAGCCGACTAGTCTGTCTTTATAGAAAACACTTTATTCAGCCGCTCGCATCCACTAAAAAAAGAGCTTTTCTAATTCGATTCAAAGCACTTCCGTTAATTAAACCCCCCAAAGGCTATAAAACTCGAGATTAGTTGATTGTCAGACAAGTTGTCCACCATTCTGATTCTGCTCTGCTGTTTAGTTGTTGGTTTATTTGTGGATTGTGTTGGTCTGTTTAAACATTGATTCAGACTGACTGGAATATGTTGGCAGACAAAGGAGGAAGTGGATTAAAATCTGTCATAAGGACCTTGGGTATTTCCCTCGTCCTATCGACGAGGGGTTGCCCCTGGGTGAGCACAACCCTGCCCCTTCCTGCATCACCAGCCTTTGTTTTCATTTGCCGTTTATAGCAGTACCTGTGCTTGAAAAACAACAGAATAACAGGCTGGCCCTTCCTCTTCATTAACAATTGATCCAGAGGTTTACTGCAGACAGGAAATGTCGTGCCAGGTGTGGCGTGTAGATTACAGACCCCAGCTGTGGCCTGGGACTGTGATGTTTACTGTTTTGTGTAGAATATTTGATAGTTTTGACCTTGAGTCAGCTGATGAAAGAATGAAGGGGAGCCATATACATAAATGATGATTTAGATTGAACCATTTTCATTTTTCTTCTGTACTTTGGGCCTTACCTGCTAAACTTTCGAAAAACATCATATGGATTGTATAAACATTTGATTTGTGTAATGTTTCCACATCCTACTACTTTAGTGCTGGTCTGATGTCTTTGAAAGTCCTGAAAGTGACATTTTACCCATAAACTAAATGTTATGTTTCTTAACTCTTTCCCTGTCAAACACATAATTTTCTAGTTTTTATAAGACAGCACCTCCTTGCCAAACACAAAATTTTTTATTATTTATGAGACAGTTCTTCCCTGACAACGCTTTCCTGCCAAACATGGAATTTTCCATTTGTTTATGATTTGTTTTCCCACCAAACATGGAATTTTCCATTATTTATGAGA
>JAHKKF010522061.1:5437-22822 GCA_019740295.1 Labeo calbasu
ATAATGATTTTTCTTTTCTTTTTTTTTTAAAATACTTTATATAAATGAAGACTAGACTCTTTAGTTAGGCTAGATTATTCATTTTCAACACTAGCAGCATATCAAATTTCTTGTTTAGTTGGTGACATAGCAGTAAAGGAGAGTATTAAAGAAAATGTCATATGCAATGCAATATGCAATGCAATTCATGTGAGTTTTTCTATATTGTATGTGAATGCAGTATGCTGCATGTGAACATTTCAACCATTTTAAATAGGAAGTCAGAAGAAGAAAAACAAAAGCGGCAGAGCGTCCAGTAGGCACATCCTGATGCAGGAGTGCCCATACTCACAAGCAGTAACCCCAGCCTTTACTGAACAACTTCCATCGTGTGTGCTTAAGATATGTGTGTGCTAAGAAGCCTTGCCCTCCATGGTTAAACACAGCAGCAGTTTAAACAGAGATTGCCTTACTGTCGGGATATGAGATGGGTTGTATTACTTACTATTGGAGAAAGTGTAGCAGTCAGTTTGGATCACGTGTGCCTTGATAACGGCCACATTACAGCACTGATGTCACTAAATTTCAGACAGAGTTGTGCGACACTCGATCGCCGTTTACGGATACCATAGGAATGAATGAGAAGTGCCATAAGCTGAATCCCACCTGTTGCAAAAAGTCTGTGACTTCTCTTATAAAACAATATGGTTTTCTGTGTAAACTTCTGTTTAAAGTTCAATCCAAAACTATTGTTTAATGTAAAACATGTTGAAGATTAGCTGATAGGCTGTCGATTGGATAAATGATTAGCTGTTTCTTCAAAAAAGCAGCATAGTGAAGCCTCTCCTCCATTCACATCTATTCCAAAAAAAAAAATCTTCCAGTGACTTTGGTTTAAATTTATCAGTGCTTGTCTGTCTCACAGTATCACAGTCAACTGTGAGTAGTAAGTTCTCCCAATGCCTGCTGAGAGAGACAGAGACAGACAGTGAGCGTTTGGACAGGGATGGTGCAATATAAACACATGGATGGCTGGAAAAACTCAAAATGACACTGCATGCAAAAAAAAAAAAAAGAAAAAAACTTCATGGTTGTAAATGTGTGTTTATCAATTGAATTTTGTGCATTTGTGATGTACAATATATATTATGTATTCATAAATGTAAGATGTTTTTTGGTCAACAGGTTTATAGATTTTATAGATGTTTGCATAGTCATACTGAGGCGAGCGGTGAGAGCCACACAAACAACACTGCACACATTCCTGCTGTCTGCACATACCGCAATGACCACTCCGGATGAAACTCTCGCCCCAGCACAGCGATTTCGCTTCTTCCTGTGTCTAGAAATAGGCAATGGAGAGACAGAGAGAGACAGTGTGAGTTACAGTTTCCTGTCTCCGGTGCTTTGAAAGACTAAAGGACAGTGATGAAGCACTCATTCAACTGAGGTCACAGCAGACATGACCTCCTTAAAAAAAAAAAAAAAAAAAAAGGAAAAAGGAAAATGGAAAATGTAATAAGTAGTGTAACTATTTCAGTCAAATAATTTTTAAATAAATGTATTCAACAGTTAATAGTTTTGAAAAATTTAAACTAGGCAGGGTTAACCTCACAATAGGATTTAACTTTGATTGTTGTCAGATTTTCAGAATCATTTTTCATATGAATTTAATTTGGAAGCACAGCCACCACTTTAACACCTTTATTTACTTTGAGATTGTTCTAATTAAATACACATTTAAAACCATAAGACATAGTTTAATAGCTATGATACTGTTTTTTAATAAAATAACAGAAAACACTGGCTAACTAACAATAATTTAAAAAAAAAGAAAAAAAAAATAATAAATGAATAGTAATTGCAACATAAATATGTATAAATATATTTATATCATATGGCCTTCTTATATCTTTTTAAATTCATGTCTTCGTCCATTAAATCACATTAAGTGTTTTCTTTATAATGGTTTTATGGGAGGAAAATGCTTAAAATGCAATTTAGCTCACTACATGTTCATATTCTGGCCACATATGCTTGCCTGTATATAGTTTTCAACGTCAGTATACAGTTGAATACAGAGTGTATACAGAGTTTTATGTCTTAATGCATTAAATCACATATAGCAATTATTTTTTGTCTTAGCAGTAGATAGTGTTTATGACAGGAGAAACATGAGAAAATTAGTTTTTCACTTGATGCTGTTTCAGACATAGGACACTAATGTAAATCTGAAACCCTTGTTATTAACGACACTTGTGGCCTTTAAGTGAACAGCAGCAAACAACTTATTGCTCATGCTCGCACTTGTGCACAACGCACAAGAGACTGAACCTGACTGAATGCGGTGTCCGAAATCACCTATATACCCTCATACACTGTTCCCAACATTAGTCCACTAATATCACTAATATACAGTGGTGTAATGTAATAAAGTAATAAAACTTTGATACAGTACTTAGGTATTTCTGTCAACTTTCACTTTTAAAATTTCCTAAATTTCCTAATTAAAATGTTTACTTTGACTCCGATACATAATAAAGTCGGAAGAACACAGACTGCAGGAAAGCAGGTTTGACGAATCAGTAGTCTGGCACTTTAGATTCCTAAAAATCACCTTTGCTCAGGTGCAAACAAGTGCTGGCATAACCACTTTCCATTCAATGTGCGATCTGACATCATAGAGTATATCACAAAAACCCACACACACACACTCACAGAGTTCATGCATTTATAATAATTGAAATGCAAGGCATTCTGTGTTTTTTATATTTATATCATTCAATATAGTTAATCTATATCACACAAATGCTTCATTCCTGAATGAATCAGCTGTTTCAATGAATCGGTTGAATCTCAATGACTCGCTCAGTAACAGTGACTTGCTACCACCCAGCGGTTTTAATTTCACATTTCAACATTTTTTTTCATATTTTAAATCATTTTAAATACCAGTATTCATCGTTTTAATGTTTAAAACAAAGCATTATTAATGCATTTTTAACTGCAGGATAATTGCATCCATGTCTTATCTGAGCTACATTAAACTGTGTAAATACATCTAAATGCCACTTCAGATGCAGATTCCAGAAATGTTTCTTAATTTGGAATGAAACTAAGTTTCAGAAGTGCCTCTTATGGATACCAAAAGATACAAAATGGAAGAAAGAGTTAAAACTGAACACAATCCTGCTGCTCAATCTCTGTATAAACATTTTTTTAATATTTAGTTGCTCCTTTTCCATTTTGTATTTACTTGTACTTTTACTTTACATACTTAAGTATGGTTAATGTGAAAAATACAAAAATAATAATAATACTTTTCATACTTAAGTACAATAAATATTACATACTTTAAAATGTTTACTCTAGTAATACTCTAAATGATGACTTCAACTTCTAGTGAAGTCATTTTCTGGTAAGATATCCGTAGGTAGAGTGTGGGAAAATGCCCCCATGGGGGGCAATGGGCAATTACTGTATTTATTCTGTTCTGAACATCAAATCAAAACATCAAATTTGTTTATCCATCAAATGTATTCCAACTAGTTGGTTGAATAAAGATATCTGGACTTTGTATTTAAACATTACCTCAAATTAGCATTAGGTAGCTATTTAGCCAGCCAGTTAGTATCAACTAACAATTTTTTTTAAATAGGCTATTATAATTTTGTAATTCATAATTATTGATTATATTCTTTTTCATTTTAAGCTGAAACTGCCTGTACTGATTTTGCTGTAAATGTTTAAAGCAAATTGATTTGTCAGACTGCCCTCTTGTCAAAACGCCCCCTTGGTACAAATGTAATTATTGTTAAAAATCTAATAACACGAAAAAACTGGACATTTTTCATACTTGGTTTACAATTTATGTCATTGTCACTAAAACTATGATAACTTTTCTGAACACATTTAACTTTTGTTTCGCAGAAAAAAAAAATCTGTCATTATTTGAAACTTACAGTAATAATGAATGATTTATAAATGAGTTTATCAATAAAACTATTTAATAAGGATTTAAAAATAATTTATACCTGTATGATATTACATATTGTTATTAAATAGTGCACTATTTATGGGTATAGAGGGTAATTTCAGGCACAGCCTAAGTTCTTTTTCTCGCAATAACAGAAGTTTTCACGCCATGTAGTAACTACTGTAATTTCGAGGTGACAACATGTGGCATTCTACTCTTAGCTGTCCACAACCTTAGGCCCAGAATTTCGTGTTTCTATGGCAACAGTATAACAACATATCAACGCCAAAGCATTCATGTTCTCGTAGAACTCTTAATTACAACCGGTATGCTAAATATTTCTGAAAGATCATGTGACACTGAAGACTGGATTAATGGTGCTGAACATTAGCTTTGATCACAGAAATAAATTAAATGTTAAAATATATTCAAATAGAAAACAATAATGTTAAATAGTAAACATATTTCTAAATTTTACTGTTTTTACTGTACTTTGGGTCAAATAAATGCAGGCATGGTAAGCAGTAGAGAAGTAGAGCAGTAGAGACGTAGAAAAAAAAACATTAACAATCTTACTGTTCAAAAAAAGTCACAGGGCAGCACTGACAATTTGTGTGTGCGTGTTTGATCGACGTGTATGCAAGATTGTCTGTACTGTATATGTGCATTTGTATGAGAGAGTGAGAGAAACAAACCACTTTTCATAGACAATAAAATGTAATTTTGTGGATAAAACATGAAAATTGTTTGTAATTTTTATCCCATTATTTGTTATATTTATTTGCTTGGTCAATGGCTTTTGGGGTTTTGGTTCATAAATAACGATCTGAATGCATTAGGCTTTTAGTGTTTTTCTGTTATTTAGGCAATTTTGGTCCTCAAATATATGTGGTGTTGTCAATACACTTCAGATCTATTAAAGAAAAATGCTTTGATGGTGTGTAAATGTTTGGAAATGGTTTTTAACGCTTACTCTAGAGTTTCCCATTATATCACTGTACTGGAGATGAACATAAATAAAAAGAGCTAGGTATCAATCCTTCCATCAGTTTCAGAAATTGAGTTGTAAATTTCATTTAAGTGATCACTGACAAACAACAGTAAACTGAGAAACTATGTTACACTGGGTCAGCCCCCACCGAAGCCCGGCTCCTCACAGCGTAGCACCGTTGAGCTCCCGGATGATGGCGTCGGTTTGTCTCGCAGTGGGCCCAGTGTCTCATTCGGAGCTCCTGGGGAGGATGTCTATCGCTGCATCAGAGGAGGGGCTATCGTCTTCAGAAGCTGAGGATTCTGCTAAGCAGCCCCCCAGCTTGGCAGCTGCACAGTCGGAGTCCAAGGCTGAATTGACGGCCATGCTTCCCCAGGTGGCCAAGACCATCGGGTTGGAGGTGAACGCCCCACCATCTCACGTCCCCCAGGTGGAGCATGCGGTTGCAAAAATGCCGCCACCTGGAAGAACCGTCCGTACCTTCAGTCCAAGGCCTGTAAGCTGTTGTTAGCCCTGGCTGTCAAGGCTTACAGCACAGAGGGTCAGACCGCCTCCGCCCTACACACCATGGTTATCCTGCAAGTACACCAGGCCAAGGCACTAAAACAGCTGCATGAGGGTAGTTCTGACTAGGGGTTGATGCAGGAAGTGCGTACGGCGACCGACTTTGCTCTAAGAGCAACTAAGGTCACGGCACGGTCCCCTCGGTCAGGTGATGTTCGCCATGGTGGTCCAGGGGTGCCATTTCTGGCTGAACCTGGCTGAGATGTGTGACACTGTTAAGGACTTTAGCCAACAGTTCTCTGCAGTCCAAACGCAGACAGAGGCCATTAAACACATCTTGGCCTGGCAAGACACTCAACACCTGCTCTGCGCCCCCAGGAAACATCCAAGGAGGTAACCCCTTAGCAGGGGCGTTGAACTAACCACAGGAAGGGGGCAAATTTCCCGCAAATTTCCCTGAGACGGGTGATACCCACCTTTTCAATAAAAGAGCAATTTCCTTCATCTCTGGGTGTATCGCGTCAAGTTTTGGTTGTGAGCAACGCACTGCTTCCTCACCCTCAGACTCAGCGCATGAATTAGCCTCTTAATACGTTGGAGTTGCAGGACGCAGCGCTTCTTCACACTACTCCAGTTACTTCACCACGGGATCGGGAGGATCAGGTAAGTGCTGCTTCTAGCAGCTCGTCTCTACTTCAGGACACTATGTTTCCCGGGTTGAGCCACCTTTCTACCCACAGCTACCCCACCATGGGTACGCCGGTAACCACTCCGTTGATTCCGCTTGTACATAGGCAGGGGGTGTGGTTAGGGCTGCCCAACCCATCTCGTTGGCTTTTCTGGATGGTCCAGCTTGGTTATGCGATTCAATTCGCCAGGCACCCTTCCAGGTTCCGGGGCATCCTCTTTACATCTGTTCAAACGGACAAGGATGCCTTGATTGTGCTCCTCTTGGGAAGGACGCAATAGAGCCTGTCCTTATGGCCGAGATGAATTCAGGTTTCTACAGACACTGTAATATTCTCTGGGCCCCTTCCTGCTTACCGTGGTGTCAAGATACATAGCAGACTGTTGTCACTCAATGGCTGGATGTCTAAGTGGTGCCCACAGAATAACATATTTGTCAATTGGACAAGTTTTTGGGGCAGACCTGACCTGTTAAAAATAAATGGTCTTCATCCCTCCATGGGTGGTGCTGCTCTTCTCTCTAGAAATATGGCACATAGTTTTAGAGTTCGTACTTAACTGGGGCCTAGGTCAGGAAGCAGACAGACCGGCTAAACCGACCGTCTGCTAGCCGCCTCACGTCGCAGAAGTGAGCTAATTCTCAGCACATAGAGACTCTCTCACCTAGTTATTTCACTATAGAGACTGTGCCTGTTCCCCGAACTAGAAAATACAAAAAACGTCCAAACCAATTTAAGAGTAACAATTTAATTGATGTTCAACAAATAAAAAAGAGATATAATACAGATAAAAAAATAATAAAGCTTGGCTTATTGAATATTAGATCCGTTTCTATGAAAGCACTTTTTGTAAACGATATGATCACGATCATAAACTAGATTTGCTTTGTTTGACAGAAACCTGGCTAAAACCAGATGATTAAGTTACCTTAAGTCAAGTCAAGTCACCTTTATTTATATACTGCTTTAACAATACAGAATTGTGACAAAGCGGCTGTACAGTATTAAATAGGAAATAGTGCATCAATAATGCAAAAGGACAACAGTAAACAGTCAATTTTCAGTTAAAGGCAGTTCATCATTGAATTCAATGATGTCATCATTCAACTCAGTTCCGTTCAAATAGTTTACGATATCGTTTGAAAATTAAGTGTCCCCAACTAAGCAAGCCAGAGGCGACAGCAGCAAGGAACCAAAACTCCATTGGTGACAGAATAGAGAAAAAAAACCTTGGGAGAAACCAGGCTCAGTCGGGGGCCAGTTCTCCTCTGGCCAGACGCAGAGGACTCATCTTGTTCCTGTGGTCTTGTGCTGATGGCTGTCCAGGTGACGAGGTCTTCACTGGGGATCCGTCTCTGGGGCTCATCTAGTTGATGTGGTCACCGCTGACATTCAGGGCTGTAGAAGTCCTCTCTAGGTGCCGATCCACCATCTGGGCTGGGTACGTTTGTTTGAGAGTTTGTTCAGATGTTTCAGGCGCTAAATAAGAAAATGATCTGCCGCCCGCGGTCGATTTTGATATTCTAGGTATTATCAAATTGCCAGAATTTTGAGAACGCAGTGGACGTGAGGGACTATAATGTAGGTTTTAGGTAGGTTTTAATGCAGGTATAAACGGAGGTTTTAGGTCCAATAATTAGCACCTCTGTTTTTTCAGAATATAGCAGTTAGAAATTACTCGTCATCCAGTTTTTTTTTTTATCTCAACTGCACAATCCGTTAGTTTTTCAAATTGGTATGTCTCGCTGGGCCGCAAAGAAATATAGAGCTGAGTATCATCAACATAACAGTGAAAGCTAACACCATGTTTCCTGATGATATTTCTCAAGGGTAACATGTAAAGCGTAAAAAGTAATGGCTCTAGTACTGAACCTTGAGGTACTCTGTACTGCACTTGTGATCGATATGATACCTCTTTATTCACTGCCACGAACTGATGGCGGTCGGATAAGTACGAAACAAGTGTTAATAATAAATCCCCTGTGATGTTTGTGCTGACTACTGTATATAGACCACACGGGCACCATACAAACTTTATTAAAGAATTTGCTAATTTTCTATCTGAGTTAGTGCTGGCTGCAGATAAAGTCGTAATTGTTGGTGATATTAATATCCATGTTGATAATGAAAAAGATGCATTGGGATTAGAATTCATGGCTGTGAATGAAGAGGTATCTTACCAATCACAAGTGGAGTATGGAGTAAACCAAGGCTCAGTACTAGGACAGTTACTTTTCACGCTTTACATGTTACCCTTCAGGAAACATGGTGTTAGCTTTCACTGTTATGCTAATGATACTCAGCTAATGATACTCAGCTCTATATTTCTTCACAACGATGATGTGCAATCCAGTTAATCCATGTATCCAAGATGTGTTTAAGAACACTATGTTCATATATGGTCTTCTGGTGCTGGAGTGCCCCCTTGTGGTTTATGTAAGTTTATATACAAGTGATACAAGTGGTTGTACGGATGCAAGCTCTGGATGTGAGCTACAACCGCAACAAAAACACCCGAGTGGGACAAAGAACATTGTTAACTGTAAAAACTGTGGTGGAAATCATCCATCAAAGTGTGATCAATGCAAAGCTTTCAGACAACAATGTCACCGTTGTAAGAAGTTTAATCATTTCAAGTCCCAGTGCAGATCTGCATCAAAAGACAATTTCAAATCCATCAATCAGATTACTGATGCAAACACAGACAGCGAGGAGTCATTTCATATCTACGGGCTATGTCTTGGTGCCAGTGAGATAGATGCAGTCAATCATTGCACGACTAACAAGCAAGAAATACACTGCAGCCTGACAGCAAATGGCAGGCCCCTTGAGCTTAAAATTGACACAGGAGCAAAGTGCAATGTCATTTCAACTGAAATGTACCAAGCAGTGAGAAAAGATGAGAAAATCTAAAAAAAAAGTCAAAAGCAACATTAGTGGCTTATGGAGGCACCGTGATTCTGCAGACGCTGCAGTGCTTGACCAGCAAACAAAAATCGCATCTGTTGCAATTTCATTTTGTTGAAAAAAATGTCAAATCATTGCTGGGCCTGCCAGACTGTTTAAAAATGAACTTGATATCTCTCAAAGAAGAAGTGCATAGAATTAATTTCAACAAAAATGAAAACCTGTCACAAGAAAAAGTATGCTGACCTATTTGATAATGAGCTAGGCACCTTACCTGTGACATATTCAATGAAGATCAACCCAGACATCACTCCAGTGGTCCGGCCCCCTCGCAGAATGCGTGACAAAGTAGAAGCTGAACTGAAAAACATGACAAAGCTAGGAGTCATAACACCCATTTCAGAGCCTACACAGTGGGTGTCTTCAATGGTCACCACGCATAAGAAAGACACTGACAAGATCTATGCATCGATCCACAGGATCTAAATGAAGCCCTTATGCGCCCTCACCATCCTATGTGCACAGTGGAGGAGTTAGCTTCGCAAATGTCCAACGCCAGTGTCTTCTCAGTGCTCGACGCTAAAAGCTCATTCTGGCAAATTAAGCTAGACTATGAATCTTCCCTGTGCACCACTTTTGCTACACCTTTTGGCAGATATTGTTTTTTGCGCATGCCTTTTGGCATTAATTTGGCATCAGAGGTGTTCCAGCGGGCAATGGAACAGATCTTCACAGGCTTCCCATGTGCCATAATCGTGGATGACATCATTGTCGGAGGATAAAGGGAGAAGGAGCATGACGAGAACTTGAGGAAGGTTCTAAACAGAGCACAGCAAGTGTAGGAGCCATAAAGGCGTTAATATTGTTGTATAGTGTTTTTCTATAGCCTATGTACTTTTAATTGCATTTTGTATGTATTTTCTGTGCTCCCCCTGTGGTGAATGAGATTAATTGCAACCCTTTTGGCATTTCCTGTGGGTAGCCATCTTAAACAGGAAGTGATTTGTCAACGGAAGGGGAGACAGTTTTTTGACCTGCAGCCACTATTCCTCACCACACAGTTTTGTCTTATTTTTTCAAGTATTTATGTTTTTGTTACAATAAACACAAGGGTTTTGATCAAAGCAGGCTTTAGAGCAGAGTCAATTTTACTTTCCCACACGGAAGTGGCCAAATGTTTAATAAGAAGCCACTACATTAGTCAAAAACTCCCAAGAAGGACATGCCGGTATGTGGTAGGCCCAGTCAAGGCCTAAGTTGGAATGATCAAGCCATCTCACCTGTGGAATGTGTTTGCAGCTCAAAGGATTTGAAACTCATCCATTTTGTGAGTAACAGATAGGTTTATTTCTGTGATTGAGAATTTTGGCTTTGATCAAAGCGTGAGACAAGAAGATGATGCTTATGTGCGTACTGTGGCCTGTTGATTTTATGGATATCTGGATACTTGATATTGCCTGTTTGTGTCAAGCATGGCCAATGAAATGTCCCAAAAAGAAAGTGTTGAGGTTGAACAAAGCACTGCATCCCTCAGTTCTGTGCGTAGGGGAAGGCTTGGTGTGTGCACACGTAGGATGAACGAAGTGAAAGCATTGCTTGCTGCTGGTGATTATTTGGACTCAATAAAAAAAGGTGTGGAGGCATTTTTGTGGCACTTAATGAATTTAAGATTGCTCACAAGCTTGTGCAAGAGCAGTCACCTGATGACATCAGAGAAAATGAGTGTATTGACTGGTTTGAGCCTAAAATGACTACATTTGAGAACTTTATGAGTGAACTGGAAAGGTGGAAAAATGCTCAAAAGGATCCACAAACACTCATTGAACCAAATGATAGTGCTTCGAATGTGTCCAAAAGGTCACATAAGTCTTGCAGTTCTCACAGCTCAAGTATATCAACTTCAGTATCATCAGTGAGGATAAAAGTAGCTGCTGATAAAGCAGCCCTTCTTGCTCAAAAAGCTGCATTAAAACAAAAACATGCCCTTGAAATGGAGAAGGTTGATTTGAATATGAGAATGGAATGGAATGGAATCAGCCAGTCAGCCAATTTGGAATGTGATCTAGCTGCGAATGATGCTAAACTGAAGGATTTAGAAGATTTCGAAACAACTGCAAACCCAAGTCTACCTGCTTGTTCTTTTAATTCTCATCAATCTTATGAACCTAAGGATGAAATGAATGACTATCTTGAGAAGTATGGTGCTGAGAATTCGAAGCAGACAGTAATTCAGGATCAAACACCATCAGGAACTTCACCATCTTTCGAGATGGAGCTATCCCAAAAACTCCATTGCAAAGGATGCTTCGACCTCGAAAATCTGATCAAGTCCCACAAAGGATGTATAATGTTGGTGACACAGCAACAAAATTTAATAAGTCTCCTATGCCAGTTTAAAATCCATCTGCCAATTATACAGCTGTAGGATCTACAAGTATGAATCTTTCAAATGTTGTGCGGACGCAGAATGACATTGCCGAGCTCCTGGTTTTGCAGCAAAAGCACTTTTTACTCCCCTCTAGAGAAATTCGAGTATTTGACAGAGACCCACTAAGTTTTCGATCTTTTATGCAAGCTTTTGAACATGGCATAGAAGATAAAACCGACAACAACAGGGATAGACTTTACTATCTGGAGCAGTGTACTTTTGGCCAGTCAAGGGAGCTTGTCAGAAGCTGTTTGCATATGGATGCTAGAAGGGGTTATGCTGAAGCTAAGAAGCTTCTGAAGCTTCATTTTGGTGATGAAGTAAAAATCACAAATGCCTATATGGAGAAGGCCCTAGGTTGGAGTAATATCAGGGCTGATGATGGAAAGGCTCTTCATGCTTATGCACTCTATTTGAGGGGCTGCTGCAATGCTGCTGAAGACCTCCCTAACATGTTTGATCTTGACTTGCCTTCCAACCTTAAGCAAATAATATCCAAGCTTCCATGTAAGTTGCGTGAATGGTGGAGAAATACTGCATGTGACATTCTAGAAAGAACACATAGTAGAGCTAAATTCCAGGATGTGGTTGCTTTCATTGAAAGACAAGCAAAAATATTGCAAGATCCTATCTTTGGTAATATTCAAGATCTTACTTCTATAACAAAGAGCGTTAAGACAAAAACTGAGTTTCGTCCGCTGAAGGCTGGCAGTAAGAAAAGCTTTGCTGCTTCTGTTTCAACACTGATATCCAGTAAAAAAGAGACAAAGAGTGCAGAGACAATAAATGTTGCATTACAATCCCCCTGTTTGTTCTGTTCTGGCAATCATGCTTTGGAATCATGTCATCATATAGCTTTAAAACCTCATCAAGACAAGGTAGATTTCCTAAAGGGAAAAGGACTTTGCGTTGCATGTCTTCTGAAAGGACACATGAACAAAGCATGTAGGAAACGCCTGGATTGCAAGACTTGTCACAAAAGGCACCCAACGATCCTCCATGTTGAAAGTATGTCTCCTAAAGAGCAACACATTTCCCAGAATAGTAAGGATGGCAAGGAGGCTATTCTAATGGGCAACGGTAACTCTATTACAATTGCTATGGTGTCAACAGAGCAGGCAGAAGTTGGTTCCTTAGACTACAAGCTTGCAATTGTACCAGTAAAGATCAAGGCTTGCAATGGAAGTAACATAATACAAACGTATGCTTTTCTTGATCCCGGAAGCCCTGCTACGTTCTGCACAGAAAATCTAATGGAAAGGTTTAATTTCAAAACGGAAGTTTTACACAGGACTATGGGGCAAGAGAGACCAATATGTACTTACAAATTAGATGAGTTAGAAGTGAGCAACCTTAATAGCAATAATTTCTTGCCCCTCCCGGAGGTTTTCACTCAAGCTTGTATACCAGTTGGCAAAGAGAACATTCCTACTGAAGAGGATATTCGGCACTGGCCATATCTTAAAGAGGTCAGTTTGAACACCATTGATGCGGAAGTCGGTCTGTTGATTGGAGTTAATGCTCCAAAGCTTATAGAGCCATGGAGGGTCATTAATAGTCAAGGAGATGGCCCTTATGCCGTCTTGACTCAATTAGGATGGCTTATTAATGGCCCATTGGGCAGAAGCCCGTCTATAAGTAAAAATGAGTGACTAAAGGTGTTCTGCAACAGAATTTCAGTTTCCAGTTTGGAAGAGCTTCTCATGAGCCAGCTGAATTATGATTTTCCTGAAAAGGCCTGTGATGAGAAGCCTGAGCATTCAGTTGAGGACAGGATGTTTCTCAAACATGCAGCAGATTCTGTTACTAAACAGGATGGTCACTATCAACTTCGACTTCCATTCCGTCAAGAGAAGGTATATCTGCCTAATAATAGAAGGGTAGCTGAACAGCGAGCTATTACCTTCATGAAGAGGTTTCAAAGAGATGATGTGTTTTTTTTCTGACTATAAGGAGTTCATGAGCGATATCTTGGAGAAGAAGCATGCTGAAAAGGTGCCAGTAGATCAGTTGTCTGGAACATTTGGAAAAGTCTGGTACATACCTCATCATGGTGTGTACCATAAGAGGAAGAAGAAAATTAGAGTTGTTTTCGATTGTGGGTCTTCATTTCAAGGTACATCACTAAACCAAGAGCTTCTCCAAGGTCCTGACCTTTCCAACAGCTTGCTTGGAGTTATCCTTCGATTCCGTCAGGAACCTGTGGCAGTCATGGCGGATATCGAAGGAATGTTCCATCAAGTTAAAGTTGCACCTGAGGATGTGGACTTCTTACGATTCTTGTGGTGGCCTAGAGGTGACATTAGTCAACCATTGGCAGAGTATCGGATGTTGGGGCACCTCTTTGGTGCCGTCTCTTCACCTAGTTGTGCAAACTATGCACTCAAGAAAACAGCAGAGGACAATGAGGGTAGAGTTGGTAAGGAGGTTCTTAATACCATTAGAAGGAATTTCTATGTTGATGACTGTCTTACTTCCTTACCGGATGAGGATGCGGCTATTTCTCTAATTCAGGATTTAAGAGCTGTCTGTGCCACTGGCGGATTCAGACTAACAAAGTGGACTAGTAACAATCGTTCTGTCCTAGCCTCTATTCCAAATGAGGAGAAAGCTAAAGAAGTTAAAGAGTTGGATCTGGATAAGGATAAACTTCCTGTGGAAAGAGCTCTCAGAATTCAGTGGAGCACTGAAGCAGACTCCTTTTATTTTAAGATTAATTTAAAGGAGCAACAGCCAACCAAGAGGACTATTCTTCCCACCTTGAATTCTATCTATGATCCGATTGGATTTCTCGCCCCATTGATTCTCCCTGCAAAGAGAATACAACAGGAACTTTGCCGAGTCAACTGTGGATGGGACGACAAAATTCCAGATGAATTAATAAAAAACTGGGAGAAATGGCTTGATGGCTTGAACAAACTAAACAACCTAAGCATTCACAGATGTTTCAAACCATCAAATTATGGCAAAATACAAATAGCCCAGCTACATCATTTTAGTGATGCTAGCGAGGTAGGGAAGGGTACGGTATAGTTAGCTATTTGCGACTTATCACTGGGGCTGTTCATGTTGCCTTTGTATTGGGGAAGGCCAGAGTTGCCCCATTAAAGCCTGTAACTATCCCTAGGCTTGAGTTGGCAGCTGCTGTCCTTGCTGCTCAGGTTGACAGGATGCTCAAGAGAGAGATCGAAATCCCATGTATGGAATCTGTTTTCTGGACCGATAGTACGTCTGTTTTGAAATACATCTTTAATGACACAACACGATTCAAAACATATGTTGCAAATAGAGTCAGAAAAATACGGGACTTGTCCGAGAAATCTCGATGGCGTTATGTTAATGGATTTTTGAATCCTGCAGATGCTGCATCACGTGGCCTTTCGATTGATTCGTTCCTTGGTTCAGACAGATGGTTGCACGGTCCAGAATTTCTTTTGCTGTCTGAATCAAATTGGCCTTGTTTTCCAGAGGAACAAATGAACAACTCTGTAGATGATTCAGAAATAGAGAAGGAAGCTATGGCCTTTTCTACTGTTTTGACAAGAGCCCATGATCCTGTCAACAAGTTCACTGAGCATTTCTCTTCATGGAATAGCCTTAAAAAGGCTACTGCATGGATCCTGAAGTTTAATAAGATGCTCCGGTTACTGAGCCAAAGGAAAAAGGATGCACACACATTTCATCTACAAAGCACTGATCCTAGTCATTTGGATGGCTTCAATAACAAAAAAACTGAAGTAAAAACTCAGTTTGGAGATAAAGAGCTTTCAGTTGAGGATCTTATTCATGCGGAGAAGGCGTTAGTATATTTTGTTCAGCAACAATTATTCAAGCCTGAAATTTCGTCTCTGAAGAAAGGACATACCATTAAGAAAGGCAGTAGCATCTACAAACTTGATCCTTTTCTTGAGGATGGGATTTTAAGAGTTGGTGGGAGACTGCATAAGATGGCAATACCTGAAGATTCGAAACATCAAGCCAAAGAATAGCCATCTATCCACAATACTTTTAAACCATATTCATCAGACAACAGGTCATTGTGGAAAAAATCAGATACTCTCAAAGCTTCGCCAGAGATTCTGGATAGTTGGAATGCTCCAGTGATGGAGCAAAAAATGGCAGATTTACCTCTAAGTCGTCTAACTTGTGACTCACCTCCTTTTACGTGCGTAGGCACTGATTACTTTGGTCCAGTTGATGTAGAAAGGGGCCGGAGTTTGGTAAAAAGATACAGGGTGTTGTTCACATGCTTGGTGAGTAGAGCCATCCATCTTGAGTTGGCCTTTTCATTGGAGACTGATTGTTGTATTATGACCCTGAGAAGGTTCATATGTAGAAGAGGCAAAGTTCAAGAAGTGATATCAGATAATGGAGCAAACTACGTAGGAGCAGAGCGAGAACTTCGAGATTGCCTTGCTCAGTTGAATCACAGTAAGATCAGAGATGCAATGCTGAATGAAGGAATCAAATGGAGCTTTAATCCTCATTCAGGGCCTCATTACGGAGGAGTCTGGGAGAGGCTTATTCGCACCATCAAGAAGACTCTGTATTCTGTTTTAAAACAACAAGTTTTAGATGACGAAGGACTACAGACAGCTCTCTGTGAGGTAGAGGCTATAGTCAACGATCGTTCTATAACCACCATATCTGATGATGTCACTGATCCCGAACCTCTCACACCCAATCATCTCCTGCTGTTAAAAGGAAAGCCAGTTCTGCCACCTGGGTTGTTCACTAAAAATGACTTGTATTCCAGACGGCGATGGAGACAAGTCCAGTATATCTGTGATCTCTTCTGGAAGAGATGGACAAGAGAGCACCTGCCATTAATGCAGGAAAGGCAGAAATGGCACAAAGTGAGGAAAAACCTTAAGTCGGGAGATATAGTTCTTATTGTAGATGATACATCTCCAAGGAACTCTTGGCCTGTTGGACGGATCACTAAGACTTTACCCGATAAAAGAGGACATGTTCGTCGTGTCTTGGTCAAAACAAAGTCCAATATACTGGAAAGGCCTATTAATAAGCTGTGCCTTCTTCAAGAGTAATTTTTTATAAATTCTGTAGTATGCAGAGTTACATAATGAATGACTGTGTTACGACTTCTTTTTATTTTTATGCCAAGGACAAATGCTATTATTTGTACAGAGACTGTATTGTTTACATTCTTAAACCCTCCCCAACCAACCCAGAACACACTGCCTAATATTAATAATGAAATTGCTTAGAATACAACAGAGATGGATGTGCAATAGTTGAATAAAAATTGAAAAATAAATGAATAATTACAAAAAGTTAAAATAAAATAAAATAAAAAATAAATAAATAAATACATACATACATGAATAGATAAATTAAACTGGATACCATAATCAGGAATATTACAATGTCAAGGAAGTACCTTTATAGCATTGAAATACGATAATAAGGGTTGCCAGACATAAGAGAATTTATGGGAACCTCTAATTGAATATTTAATCTTTTCTAGATGTAGGTATAACATCAGATCCCGAAGCCATTGTGATGCTTTAGGTGGATTTGTAGATTTCCAATGTAATAAAATGTGTCTGCGAGCCAATAAGGATGCAAAGGCAATGATATTTAGTTGTCTTTGAGTCAAATTTGATTCATCACATGGAACACCGAATATTGCAAACTCTGCACATGGCTTCAGCTGTGCTTTATACACTTTGGAAAGTGTATCAAATATGGTTGACCAGTAAGCAGTAAGTGTGGGGCATGCCCAAAACATGCGAGTCAAGTCTGCTTCACCTGTATGACACCTAATACAGGTCTTGTCAAAAGTAGGATTAAAAGAGGCAATCCGTGTTCTGCTTAAGTGCATACGGTGCAATACTTTAAACTGTATTAAACTCAATCTGGCACAAGTAGTACTACCGTTCACTCTATAGAG